>DWPV01000893.1:0-23903 GCA_018251915.1 Urbanus proteus proteus | reverse complement strand
CTGATTAAAAGGCAAACACAGGTTCGCGCGTCTGAAGTATGGAACGGGCGAATCTTGGTTATATATAAATCTCTGCCGCGAAGTAATAGAAGTTCATTTATATCCTTGGGATTATACCAGCGATATAGACATCTCACATAGGTCGAGAACAACTTATGTGAGATGTCTATACATAGGTCTCAAGAATTTATTGCTATAAGAGCAATAAAAATAAAATTAAAATTTTGTATATATTGTGTTTAAGTTTTAAAGAAAAATTTTGATATTTGGACAGCCCACATTTATGTTTTAAAAGCCGTATAATTATGCTAGAAATAGCAAGTTTTGTAAATTTCTGTACAAAACAGTTAAGGTAATAGGTATTACCATTACTTCTAAAAGTTACTTTGTCACAAGGTCTTATGTACAGTCGAATTTAAAGTACCGTACTGTACCGTGGTACGGTGTTGGACGTGAAGTCTTGCGTTTCGATCATCCGGACGTTTCCACTTATTTCCATGATTCCGATGATGTCACAGTTCAGTGGTGACCAGCGCGGAGCGTGACGGGCCGCTAATCGATTCAGATTATTGTCAACGGTCCGCAATAGTTATGGTAAAGCCGTGCATTTTAAACTGTTTTCAATGTTCAGTGTGTTTGGTAAAATAAGCACATTTAAACTCACAATAATTCATACTTATAGGTGATTAAAAACACAAGTAACAGTAAGTTACAGAAAATTACAATGTACCAAAAAGTTCCCTACAGATGGGCATCATAACGCTAGCGAACAGTTATCATGTTACATAATAGAACGCTACATAATTATGTTATAGCGTTATTCACAAATAAAATGAATTTGAATAATTTGTAATGTCACGTTTAATAGGTACATATTTAGGACGATAATCGAATACTTAACACCCTCATGAAATACGTGTCCCTTAATTTATCTTATCGTTGTATTGAATTCGTACATTTTTGCATACTTGAATAATGGTCTAAGGCTGCTCAAATCTGTCCTAGTCGCTTAAAAACTAAGCAGAGTTGTCTGCGCCATTTCAAAAGGGAATACGATAACTGTGAACGCTTCGAATCCGACTTTATGAACGAAATCGCCGATTCACCACAATAATTTAAAATCAATACCAATCTACAAAATGCATTTGCATCGCTTTAAGCCCGGCTATAACTTTTTACGATACTAGCACGCCGCGGCGGGAGATAGCGAAACTATTACGAATAAAGTTCTACCATGTACGTATAGATGGCGTTGTTTTCACTAAGCCGCCATCGCCTAACTCGTTCGAATTAAAACGAATTGTTACAACGCTCTTACGGTCATATTTTCATTTGGAGGCCATTTTATTCGCCCTCGGGGTGTTTCGGGACCGTAACGATGTAACATTGGATAGTATTGTACGGAATTGGCCTGCAATAACAATTATGGGCCATTGTATTATTGCTCGTTTAATAGAGGGAGCTCGCGTGTTCAGACGAGTGCGTCGGTAGCCCACGGCTTCAGTTAATTTCTCAATTAAAATAATGGTTGTGTTTTATTGTAATATTATTTTGGCAAGCGAAACGTGCGTTTCCTTTCGAAATTGAAGCATTATGTTAGAGTATGAGATACGTAATTAAAGTATTAACAATAAGGCAATGGCCGATTATTGTGATGTTTGTTTTGACTTTAAAAATTACGTATTTTATATTTCTTCGATAATAATTACGAAATTGTTGAAATCATTGAGTACCAAATAACCGGAGATTCGGTAATTGCTGTATTTTAAACGTAAGAAAACAGACTACACATAAATCACGAGTCGTGTCACGTCAACATAATTTTCTTTCTCCCGTCATTTTTGATAACAAAAAATAATGTCTCTTCAATTTACTTCTAGCCTAATGTTCGCTCTGGACATAATTTCCAAGCATAAGCTATTGTATAATGATAAATGGCGTAAAATAAAGCAATTATCTTTCGACACGAAGAAATCAGTGCTTTGTTATTATACAAAACGTTGCTAAATTGTAGGTTTGGTTTAAGTGTGTATCACCGTGGACAGGAAACGGACCCCAGATTACGTTTTTTATTGGTCGCTTAGCGTTCTGGCTATTTATTTACTTGTAAGGTTCAAAGTATCAAACACAAGCTATATTTAATATCACATTTAAATAATTTACGTATAAATCTGGTCTGGGAAAATTCAAGTCGTGTAAAACACCCATACTTAAAAAAATCTACCGTAAGAGACCTACTCGTGCCACACCCAAAAATCAACTTTTTTATTTTGTTTACGAGGGGGAAAACTTCAGAAGGTACCCGACGCCATGGGAGCGACGCCGGGTTATGTGGGATTTTTACCGCACTAAAACCCCCCCGGTGGCCGTCCTCAGCGCTGTGAAGTGAACTCCAGGTTCTCCATTGGGCCTTCACTGGAGTCCTCAGTGCGCAATGCCCCAACGGGCTCAATCCCGGGTAAGCGCCACGCTCGCCGCACCTTCCGGTGCACGGCGGTATGCGACCACAAAACCGCCGTCCATCCCGGGGTCGCTGAGTGGACGGTTCGAGCTCCCAATAAATAAATAACTTACCCTACCCGATTATCTCAGAGAAATTGTTTCGCTTCTTTACAACGTTTTGACTGCATAGGTAAGTTAAACTATGTATATCACACCAATAGAATAAGCAAGTACTTTATACTTCTAGTGATGGGACTACATTAGAATCACGATGAGTTGATCAAGTGGGAATAAAGAGGAAATTATATTATGAAGTACAACATACAGAGGTACCTTAACGTTTCACCCCTGACACGAGCTATAAGTCACAAGTTATTAATAATGACAATGCGTAAGGGTGCCATCAAACAGCGAACTTATGGTATACCGCAATGAGTATTTCAAACCGCCATAAAATCCACATAACTCATGCATTTCTAATTTATAGCGCCATTTTCAGTAGTCATTTAATGAACTTAGTTTGCTATCAGATAAATATACTATGTAATTATGCACATCGGTTTAATTATGTATAATAATTAAATGTTTTACACATAGTTGACATCGAATCCATTTTGATATTTTGTAGTGTGGATGGTAATAGTAAATGTAGGTTTGAATTATTAATTGGGTAATCCTTATACTTTGCTAAATAAAAATACACAAAAAGACGAGCGTACGATCATCGATATCTGGAGTTAATCTGTTTGTATATAGTTTTTAAATGAAAAGAATTAAATAGGTATGTACCTAGTTCTGTCTTATTCATATAATGTTTAATGCCCCTCGTCTTGAAATTGTGATTCCATTCTATGTCATGTAACTTTGCTATTTATTTAATTAAGGCATTTCATTTTATATAAATGACAGAATGAATGGAATATATTTTACAACGTGGGTACATTATTCTACATTTTCGGCAGAAAGATAGAATTTCAAGAATCAATAACTTTATCACATAATTATAAATGGAACAGAGGTCCTACCAATTATAATTATAATATAATTATTTGTGGCCTCAGTCAGATACTATAATAAGTAAAAAAAGTCGTATAAAAAACTTTAGTAAGACTCCCTCAAAGTCAGCGCAGTGTACAGATACAGACTTATCGTGAAGTCTATGACACCTTTTTGCTTATTGGAACGCTTCATTGTAGATAAACTCTGGCAAAACAGACAATGCTCGACAATAACATCCGACAAACAACAACAATTTGTGTGTACGATACGCTAGTTTCCCATCCGGTTTTGTCTGACTTTCGTGAAGTTTTTCAACTAGTGATTTATATCATAATTGTATTTTGTACACATAATTCTTATTTAAAATCAAATTAATTATTGATCGGTTATTTTTATTTAACTGCCATTTCTCATCAATAAATCAATGTAGTGTGATTTTAGGTATATAAGAATACAGGTAATTGTTATGTTTTTTAAGGTCTGATCATGTATTTTAAATATTTCCGGATTGTAATTGAAAATTATGTACGATGAAAATTCCTATTTAATATTTAGATTTCAATTCTATTCAAAAACATGCTGAAGTATAGTTCTTGAATAAATTAAGGCAAAGCTACGCACGGAAGGACAAGCGACTCATTTATGCGTGTATCATTTTACGAGGAATGCAGATAGCGTCATTGCATACCCTAGCGGCAAGGTATTCTTGATGATAAACAGTGCGGGTTAGCATTAATAGGCAGTGTGTTGATACTGTTAGTTCATATTTTAATGAAGGACATATCAAAATCTAATAAGTATTTGATTAGGAATAAAATTACAATAAAATGCTCATTCATTTAGAAGGTTAAAATGTTTCAGTATTAATTAGACGAATTTACGATATAGGTATAATTGTAACTGTGGCGAAATCGTAGAATGTTAGCAACACATATAAATCACCTACTACGAACGAGTAAACTAAAAGAATAGTTCATTTACGAAGTTACGAGGATAACAATTATTAAAACAGTGGTAAAGTTTGTAAGAAAAAATTGAAAAATGCCATGACATCAGCTGGTAACATAACTGATGATTTATGCAAAATATGTGACGGTAGAATCGAGTGTGCTCCAACAGCGATACTTCTGATATCCCTCATCCACACGCTATACGGCCACATAGGTCCAGAACCGAACTACTTTGGTAAGAACAAAAATAATTTAATGACTCCTGAACCTAAGAAAATAAAATTCGAAGACAAATTTATGCCCAAACACACAACATCTAGAACTTGGTATAAGGATACAGAAGACGTAACAAAAGACAATAGAGAAATTGACGATGAATATGACTTTATTGTGGTTGGTGGTGGTACAGCTGGATGTGTGGTGGCCAGTCGACTGTCAGAGAATCGTAAATGGAGGGTATGTCTATTTAATTAAGTAAATTAACTGATGAACAGCCAAATTACAACTAATTGTACAGAATGGAAAATTACAATATATGTATGTGTTTAATTTAAAACTTTTTCGCTATTCTATACATCTATAATGCCCAGTAACTTATAATTAAATGGTTAAACGCACCTGATCTAATAATCATAATTATCCTTATTGTATAATTAAAGCTTAAATAAATTAGTAACAAGATCTAAATAGTCTTATGTTTTCAAGCAACAGATTATAAAATATTATCTCTACATTCTTCACAAATAGCAGCAAACAAGTTCCTTAAAGAACAGCTCAGCTTTTAATTTTTAATGATCGTAAATTCATAAGCGCTATGATAATAATTTCCTTGAAGTAATAATCTTGTTTTAGGTAGGTATATAAGATATTTTCCTTTTATGGGTAACATTTAGAATTTAGTGTCGGGATTCGATAAAAATGTCTACCTACTTTCTTTCAGGTTTTATTGATAGAGGCCGGAGCAGAAGAACCTAAAATGGCTTTGATCCCAGGACTAACCAGTGAGTTTAAGGGATCCAGTTTAGATTGGCAGTATTCTATGCGACCAAAGAAAGGGTAATCTATTAAAATATATATTTTATTTATGGTCTTTAAATAGATATATCTTAGAAAGAGTCTCGTCTATTATGGTCTTAATATGAAGTTTAAGAGCTCGTCCTGTTTCATAATCTACGAAGTGAAACTTCCTTTGATGTTTAATTATCTGTAAAGGTGTGTAATATGTTTCAATCTTAATTTGAGTGACTCATAATTGTTGCAATAATGAAATAATAACTTGGCTATATGATTACTTAACAATGAAACGGATTTCAGCTTTTGCCAGAATCGGATGGAAAAGGGATGTGAGGTGGTTCAAGGCAGAGTTCTCGGAGGCACCTCCTCTATCAACGATATGGCATATATGAGGGGAAGTCCGGCCGATTACGACGAATGGGCTTTGAATGGAAATGATGGGTGGAGTTTTAGCCAAGTCCTCCCATTTTTCAAATACTCTGAAGGAAATTATGATAAAGACATTTTCAAAAATAAATTCTACCACTCAACACAAGGGCCCTTAGATGTAGGAAGATACCCATATGTGGATGATAATGTAGATATTTTACTAAGTGCTTTACACGAACTAGGATATAACTATACAGATGTTAATGGAAGAAATCAGCTTGGGTTTATGCGCATACAAACAATGTCTTATTTTGGCGAAAGAGTCAGTACATACACGGCTTTTATAGAACCTGTAAGAAAATTAAGAACGAATATTGAAATTATAAATGAAGCGTTAGTAACAAAAGTTTTATTAGAAGAAAATAGACGTAGTATTAAGGCCGTAGGTATAGAATACTTCAAAAATGGTACAAAATTTAGAGCAAGAGCTACAAAAGAAGTAATTGTCAGTGCGGGTGCAATAAATTCTCCTAAATTACTCATGCAATCTGGTATTGGTCCACGAGAATATTTAGAATATTTAGATATTAAAGTATACTATGATTTACCAGTTGGTAGTAACTTTCAAGATCACTTGTCTGTTTGTCTACCGGTAATTAAGTTAACTAAAACTGCGACTAGCTCGAAATTTTCCGAGAAATTAAAAGATATAAGTTTGTATTACGCAAAAGGAAATGGACCGCTCTCTGCCAATTTTCAAGTGGTTGCATTTATTGAATCAAGTATATCAGACGTTCTTGGCACTTCGGACATTGAAATCAGATTCCGAGGCCATGACTCTAACATGTATTACAATAAAATTGACATGTGTATATCACTTCTAACTCCAAAAAGTCGAGGACAGGTTGTATTAAATGCTACAGATCCATTTTTTGGAGTGCCGTTAATATATCCTAACTTTCTCAAAGATGACACCGATGAAAAGAAGTTATTGGAAGGAATCCAAGAAGTAGTTAAACTTTTTGATACAGAAGTGTTCAAGACTGCAGAATTTGAATTCGACCCTCGACCTATCGTAAATAATGAATGCAGAAAACACGAAAAAGTATCTGAAGACTTTTGGTATTGTATCATCAGACATTTTTCTGCCCCTTTACATAACTATGCAGGCACATGCAAGATGGGTCCCGCGAAAGACCCTGAGTCGGTTGTAGATAATCATTTGAGAGTATACGGTGTTGCTAATTTAAGGATTGTCGATGCATCGATAATGCCTAAAATAACAAGAGGATCAACAGCAGCACCTACTATCATGATAGCTGAAAAAGCGAGTGATTTAATAAAAACGGCATGGTACTAATATTGTTTTGTTTTATTTACAAAAATATTTAAGAGAAATAATTTAAAAACACTACTTAAAATAAATAAGGTAAAGACTAATTCATTTTCTACTATAGTAATGCCCTCTATTCTCTTTCCAATCTTTCAGAAGCATACTGGCTCCTTTCTCAGCAATCATCATTGTTGGTATATACAATCCTGCCCTCACATGTGTGGGCATCACAGAAGCATCTATGATTCTTAAGCCTTCAATTCCGTGGACTCTTAATTGATAGTCAACTACTGAGTCTGTTCTATTTTCACCCATTCGACAGGTTCCCACAGGATTGCTCATAGCTTTTGTATAATGTCGTGCAATACAATTCCATTGGGCTCTATTACTTAAACGATCACAAGGGAATAAATCAATCGGTGCAAATTTAATGTCAGCCTTTTTCATTTCTTTAGTCTCAAGCAGTTGTAAAGCAATATCAATGCTGTCAACAAGTATTTCGAGATCTTCACTTTCCCTTAACAGATTGGCTTGAATAACCGGTCTACCATACTTAGGATTTCGTTTGTTTAAAGTAACTTTTCCTTTGCTTTTGGGTCTCAATAGAATAGGATTAATGTTTACCAGATTATAATAAGGTAACGGCATATTAGTTTCTTCAGAACTATGCACACTAATATTTGTGAGCATAAACTTATCACTTCTTATATAATTTCCCTCTAATGAAAACTCTACGTCAGGGGCATTATTACTTTCATATAATTGTATAAACGCAGATATTTGATTAATACCCTTTGAAGCTAACGGCCCGCTTCGACTTTGGAACCATGTTTTAAAATCACTGATTATCTGTGATTCAGGAACTGGTGGAACATCTCCAAGAATAAATGATAGCCCACCGGTCGTTACTTGATCTTGGTAGTTCATTCCAACCGGTAAATCAAGCAACGCCGTGATATTAAACTTTGTCAATTCTTTCGCTGGTCCGATTCCAGATAGATGTAATAATCTGACATTATTTATGGCCCCTCCTGTCAAAATAATTTCTCTCTTAACATAAGCTGTAAGTTGTTTTTCTCTGTCTGTTTCATACATAACCCCATCTACTGTTTTCTCTTGGACATTAACTAAAATTTTAGTTACAGTCACTCCCGTTTTTATTATCAAGTTCTTTCTATGTCTGACTGGTTTGAGGAATGCAGTATTTGTACTTAATCGAGTATTATTAGCAATCGTGAATTGATGATGGACCACGGCTTCTGCGGCGTTCGTGTTTATGTCTAAATTGCGAAGGCCCATCTCATTGAATGCTGCTGTGAATATTTCCATAAATCGGTCTGAATGTTTGAATCTCTGAACACGCAGCTCCCCTCCTCGGGAATGGAACATGGAGTTCATCAGGATTTCATAATCACCTATAAAATAAATAAATAAACTTATAATAGCTCTTTAAAATTTCAACAATTTTCTAACATTAAGAATTAAAATGTGATCGACGTATTGCTTTATGTTTTCAATAACATAAAATTTTAGGAGATTGATGTCATTCATATAAGTATTTAATAAAGTTAATGTATCGGCTTTGTTTCCTTGCAAAATTGTATAATTTACAACATTGGCTAAAGGAACTAAGTTGTAAGAATTAAAAGCCTTGTGATCATAATGTACTGTAGTTAGTGTTCAATTATGCTGTCAATTTTTAGAGTTGATGTTATTTTCTATTAGCACGCATTGTAATTGAACCGCCTTATTTCAATTAAATATAAAATTAGGTACATTGCAATTCGAATAAGGTGATATTCTGTCTTTTAGTGTAACAGTTGACATACATAATTAGTTTTTCAGGAGTAACAACACACCTGTGATCAGTTTCAGGTAAAGCTCTTGTTTTATATATTGGATTTCGTTACAGATGATCATAAACGGCAGTGGCGTGACGTTATTCTTTTATATTGCATGCTTGTTTGCTCTATGTTCTTTCATAAAAAATATCCACTTATCCTTACCGTTATCTTCAGGATGTTTGAAGTGCTCGATAACATTATCATACATCCAGGCAATGGAACCGACAGCTGCAGTGCGCCACCCATCATAATCCTTCTTCGACCCTCGTGTATACTTCATGTCGTTGGTGACACTGGAGCCACCCAAGACCTTCCCGGTCTTGACCTCACAACTGCCTCCAGGTCTGGAGAGGCACGAGAAGCCGTTCCTCTCAGTTCTAAAGTTCCACAGGATTGGCCGGTACTCCTTGGTGGGTACTCCTGGGATGTCATAGTCGATGTTTTCCTCGTCTCCAGCCTCTAATACTAAAACCTGATAAATATTTCAATGGTTAAATGAAGTCCAACTAAATAGTCATAGTATTTGTAATAGATATTGTTTAAAACATCGCTTAGGATACGAACAACGCATGACAGAAATAACTTATTTTCATCGTTTTTAATTAATTTCTTGTACACATTTAAATAGCTATAGAAAAATTGGGCCAAGCGGCTATACCTATAGTTACACATCTTTGAGCCACGTAACCTAAAATAACACAGCTTTTTCTTTTCTTTTGGATGTAATAGGTGACTTAGCCTTTAAGTCCAGGAAATGGGCATCTGTTTGAAAAAGATGTTCACTGTTCACTGTTCAGTAGATGTTCACTGTGGTCACCCACAGTCAAAATGCACTACAGCACTACGGCAAACGTTCACTTTTAACAGGGATCTAAAGTCAAACTGAGAACTTATTCAATTATGGAAAGACCTATACACCCTTTACCTTCCAATCATGAACAGCAGAGAGTCTGTTGGCCAGCAGACAGCCGGCGGTCCCACCACCAATGATGATGAAGTCGAACACACTGTTCCTGATATCCTTCTCCTCGGCCTTGCTCCTCGTGGCCTTTGAGAGCAGGTCTCCGGACACACATGATACGGTCAGAAACAGCACCCATCGTAATCTGGAGGTTTCTTTGAATGTTAGAAGTTATTCATACCTTGTTCATGTAATGCTTTACAATACTGTTATCTAATAATCAGATGTAAAAAATATTGAATCAAATTTCTTTGCCATTACAATTGTAAGAGTTACATACTATGCTATGATTGTAAAACGCATTCTATAAACATACGAGTCTTGCACTAGAATTTTTCCTGCATCATGAGTGCTATGGACAAAGTCGAATACACAAACACCCAGACCCAGAACTGAAGTCTAGATAAATATCTGTCTGGGCGGGAATCGAACCCGAAACCCGCTACATGATCGACTGGTAGATATAATAACCGCTCCACAGTTCGTCGATTATAAGATTCCTTTTGAAAGCCAATTTGGACACAACACAGATCACGACAGCGGCCATGTAATATCTACGGATTGCGTGCACATTTATCTACATATGTAATAGTAGGTAATGTGCGATGAAAGAGAATCCTTATTATGAATTATTTGTTGTTAAAAATATTCACTATGTACTCGCACTTCTCCAGCTCAATTAAAAATGGAGTATACCAGCACAATACCTGGGTGGGCTTACCCATTCCCTAACCCAAACCTCTAAGTTTACGGCATAATCATCACTCTCACTCTGAGAGAAGACCCACTCCTAGCAGTGAAACACTGACGAGACATATTCACTACGGATTCCTCACTTATCATGTTAGGGTTAAACACCACATCAGTTCTAACCTCCGACACAGTAACTCCATTTCACACGATCACGTTCAAATTTGAGCTCCACCAGCGAGCGAGTGCTCGTTTCCCAACAGATCCTGAATGGAAGTGAGCAGCTGCCACGCTCGAGTGGCACCGTATCCTGTGTTGCGTTAGTAAGGAAAATGTTTTCGGTTCGCGTGCTGAGGTTAATCCTTACATAATTGGCTATCAGATCCGGTATTTACGATCTTGTACTGTCTGGGTTTATGACGGTCACTGTAGCATTTTTAGGCTAGTCGTCTCACTTTTTATGTAATCATTGCAAACTTACATGATGTAAAATTACACACATTACCTCTCACCAGCGCTCACCGATACCACTAATAATGCCAGATACCTACTAATAATCATAGCTCGGGACGTTTTTACCATGAAGACGCTATGGCCCATAGTGAAATAATAAGTGTTAACTTCACATACCTGAAAAATATGTGGAAGTCCTAAGTTATACAGGACCTACTGTTTTCTTTGGTTTCTTATAGTGCCCTAGTAATTAAGCGATTAACTGATTACAAACTAATTCCACAAACTAGCGGAAAATTATCCTAAATTAATATTAACCAATTTAACGAATTTACAAGAATTTTCTCCAGTTTATCTAACGGCATAATCACTTACGTACTAATTATTAGTATACAAATAATTAAGTTTTACAAAAACGTTCCAGCATATGTACGTCTATATTACGTGTATATTTACTTTACCCTTTTTATCCCCAACAAAGTAGCAACAAGATTCTCAACAAAGTACATCGTAACTTTGTAAGGGTCGCGATATCGAGAAACGGAAATTAAACTGACCAATAGTCCCTGTTTTATGGCCAGTTAAACGAGATTACACACAAACTTGACCACTACTAAACAAACTTATAAATTATACAAATGTGATATCGTTGTGAAATATATGGGGGTGAAGATTATGTTTCCGTATGTATAAAATTCTGTACCTATTATGAAACTTTTAAAATAAATTTTGTGTATTATTTAATATAATGAAAATTCATGTTTAAGTTGAAAACCTGAATAGTTTAGTGATATCTAAATTTAAGTCTATAAACATTAGATTTATTATCACACTTTAAATTTCTTACAGCGCCATCTTGTGTCGCATAGCAATACTTCGATCGATCTGAGCTGAAGAGCTTTCACTACTCACCAACAGATGTCTCTATACGTTATTTAACAGTTCGATATGGGTATTCTGTTGACTGTAAAATAGGTATGTAGGTATATCACGCAACTTTAACGTGACCTAAAGTAACAATATACGTATAGATTTTATACTTTAAAATTTTGTCATAATATTTAAGTACTGTTAATAAACCATGCGGCCATAATAATTACAAAAGGTATAATTAAAAAAAACGTATCGTAAGTACCCGTTATATATTAAAATGTATTAAATTCACGATAATACCAGCTTAAAATCATATGCACCCATAAGTATACCAATCTAATAATTACATATTATTAATATATTTATTTACCTATAAAAATGATGTCTGTTCAATGTGTTATTAATTATGAACTAGATGGGAACATAATTTAAAGGACGATAAATAACGAAGTTGCCGATAACGGCTGATTTATAGTTTCAGTACACGCTTAATTATTGGCTACGGAACCGCTATGAGTTATTGTGTAGGGTTCCGTTCAGCTCTGGAATGTTTACTGGACTCTGCAAGGAAATACTTATATAGGTGCTTCAACTATGGTTATAGTTGCGTGACATACAAAACGATTATTCGTAAGCCAGGTATTACTTGTTACCCATTTCTATAGAAAATATATTGACAGTAACAAAAAAGTTACTTAAATTAACATTTAAAAATTAAATATTATGTATTTTTTTAATTAGAAATACATAAATTAAAAAAAAACTTCTTTTTAAATTAACCGACCCAGGAGATGCATTAGTTATGAAAGGGTTCCGGATTTGAATCCGGGCCAAACAGATTTACATAATTCTAAATGTGTCGGTTTCACACATCTTTGTGTGTGACCATAGAATTTAACAGAAGTTTTTTAAACATATAATTCGGTCTTGTTGGTTTATCCTTTATTTATGCATTTACAATCCAATAAAAGGAATTAAAATCTCATTACAAATAAACTGTCTGAATATTACCGGCCATTAAACTACAGAGCTTTTAACATAAGGCAACTATTAAAAATATATTAAATCCAGCTTGATACAGGTTGGAATTGGCTCGCGTCCAGTGAACGATAATGGTTTATTTATTTTGATTTCAATTGTTTTAAAAAATAATGCTAATTAATCGGCTGAGTCCTGCGTAATGTATTTAAAATGTCAAACGTTTCAATGCAAAAGAAAAAAGAAGTCTTTAAAAAAATTACATGAAATTAAGAAACTACTTTTGAGAATTTAACAGAAGAAAGCTAGGAAAGTCACCTTACATGTTTTTATTCGCGATAACCGTCATTACACACAGCCGAGGAAGAAAAGGGATGGATTTTTAGGAAGTCTGTTGTATCCCTATTACGAGTTTATTACTTTTAGTGAAACGTTCCTCGTTTACGTTTTGGCTCATACATCTACATGCAGCGCTCCTAACGGACCGTTTGGGTACTAAATTTTTTTTATTATAAAACAAGCGTAAATGAAAACCGATATCGTACCAAAAAACTTAACAAACTCGTACTATGGGTACTGCTTGGAGTAAGGACTTTTCGTCATCAACCATGGTCAATAAAAATATTGTCTACATTTCTATAGGATTTGAAGTCAAATAAAAAATGAACTCCCTATCTTCTATTTTTCGTAGAATTTCTTAATCATATATTTTTAAAGTATCCAACAATAAAGAGCGTACCAGTTATCTATGCAATAATAATTATAACATACGATTGAATCAACTTTCCGTTTTAAACATATAAGAACAGTAGACATCTACGTGTTTTACGCGGACTGCATGCAGAATGACAAATATATTCCCGATAACTGTTTTATCCTCGTGTCGCTTTGTTTCGATGTTTACAAAAAGCCGGATTTTGCGGGCTATAAAACACTGTTGCTATAATATTTAACAGGTTAAATTGCTACATGAATCACTATTTTAACAGTAGAATGCATTTACTATTTTTGTTGTACTAAAATATATGAGATCACGTTTTTTTGTTGAATGTTTCGTTTTTTATTATTATTAAAATCGTGTGTTTGGCGTCATGGTGGATGGTTAGCGTAAGCGGTTATATTTGTCATTACATACCTACCTCGAAACAAAAAAAAAATGGTAACTTTAATTACAAGTTTTAGTTCCTAACTTTCCAGTTCCAGTAACTTTACCTACAAATAAAAAGTAATTACAAATGGCGGACTGTCCGTTCAACGACTTTAACTCCAATAAACTTAAGGGGGTTCCTTTAAAAGACGGGATTTAGCGGGACAAGTAAATCCCGGGATCCCGGGACGCTGTCCGGCGCGCGAGATAAGCGGTGTCTTGAGACAAATCACTTGTACAATTATAAGACTTACAGGACTATTGGGCAGAGTTAGCAACCGATAGACATGGCAATGATAATAATTATAAGTGTGTAAAGAAGACGTAAAATCTGAAAAAAATCTGATAGGCTGACTGAGGCCAAGACCAGGCCAGGCCTGACTGATGTGGAATGTTTGGCAGAAAACATTATAATAAAGTAAATAAAAACAAAATAATTACTTCAGAATCAATCAACTTTTGAAAGAACTGCGTTACAGACAAGGAGTACCTATAGACAAAATCTTTTATAGGTACTCAAAATAAGAAAGGTCTCGATCATAGACCATCACACCATCAGATTAAAGATCAGAGAAGTTGGTTATCGCGAGTATATTTTAAAGGTATATTATACGTTAAGTTGCGTTTAACTTTTAAGCCTTGGTTTTACTGTATCAACTACATTGTGAGCACACTTATTGAAATTCTACAACATTTCGTACTCTACATAAATGCTAAGGGCCATTCAGACAAATGTCATTAAACGATAGTTCAGCGATAATCCTTCTCCACGTCCTTTCTTGAGCAGATCTTCGTTTCTTAAGGGCCTGTAGGGTATGTTGTAAAGCAAGGGTCAGCGACAAATGACAGGCATCAACGAGGAGGTCATTATGAGCAGCTGTGGCCCTGAAGGAATCCCTTGTTCCAGTATACATGGGTAAGCTATGAGCGATGCTCAAAACTCCTTACAGTACTAAAAGATTCCGTCCAAACATTAACCCATGTACACGACTGTATATTTTTTGCAGACACCTAAACAAACAGTTTCTTTCTCATCAAAATTGTTACGTCCAAAATTTACTCACTCCCAATATTAATGTGTTATTTAAAACATAATAATAATTAAAAAATATATTGTTATGTTTAGAATATTAGTCCCATTAAAATGGATCGGTTAGACAGGGAAATGTTAAACTCGGATTAAACTCTTTTATACAAATATAGTAACGTGAGTTTTAACTACATCTAAACAAATTGAAGTGTCTGTTCGTGATTTCAAAATAACAACTTTTTTCTCAATGCATATGAAAGTATAGGTACACAATACCTGTAATAAAAATGCAATTAAAAATGGTCTGTCTGTTTGGCTGCAGTAATCTTCTAAACGACTGGACCGATTTTAACGGGACTTACACTGAAAGATAGCTGGAGATCTAAGGCGTAAAATAGGCTACTTTAATTTTCGAAAAAACCAATAACACGTGCTCCATACGCACGCACGCTTTCGCTGGGTATCACTTATGTTTAAATATGAATGGCTTTTTATTTCTTTAACGCGAGTAACAGCTAGTGGATAATAAAACAATTTAAACCCAAAGATTTCAACAAAACTAAATGCTATACGAGTAAGTAAGGCGTAGGCTTTCACCTCTAGTACCTATAATGTTACTGGGGAATTATGATAGTTCTTACGTTACTTGATCAATATCAGACAGGTTCCTTAGGGTGCGTGGGGGCAGGTGACTCGAGGGTCAGCGCGACTAATTCCATGGATTATGATATCGGCGGGTATTGACGTAATGGATCGCTGGATTATGGCGTCTGCTATTGTCTAGTGAGTGTAGCTAATGACGTATATTATCCAAGACGTTACACAGTCTTGTCTTAATTTTCAAAAGTTTATTGTATTTTGAAGACGCGCGTAACAGAACGGTAATCATGTCGGTCTGACCCGCAACGGGTCCCGGATTCGATTCCCGGCCAGACAGATATCTAAATGATGAATTTAGATGTCTGTTCTGGGTCTGGGTGTTTGAATATTCGTGCATGTGTGTTTCCATGGCTCCCACGACACAGGAGAAAATCCTACTGTGAGTAAATAAATTTTTAAGTTTTATATTGAAGTTCGCATGTATCTTAAATATCACCACTATGTCTTCCCGTGGTTATCATACGCGATTAATTAACGGGATCCAGGAGATGACAATCTGCACACCTAACGACTATAGCCACTTCATTAATCAAGACGAATGCTAAGCGCAGTGATTCTTACCAAAAGTATCATTAGAGGAGGCCTATGGCGTTTGATCGTAAGGGCTGATGTTTAGATATACCTATCGTACAGGAAAATCAGAACTTTTCTTTTTCACTTGCATGTACCGTGATATGTAGATCGGAAGCGTAATTATATAGACGTTTTGGAAAGATTTAAGTCCGTCGAAATCCGCAGTGTCTTGTTAAATTGATATCGAGGCCACACATCTGTGGCTGTCCAAATATAAAATCACTGTGATTCAATTCGTATAAATAACAAAAATATATATTTAGGTACGTCTTATTAAATTAAGTAATAAGCATTTAGTATACCTACTTACGCAATTAATGTGTACCCGTTGTCGGAATTGCATAAGGGATATTTAATTGTATGTGGTAGTGGAAATAGAACGTCATTCTTGGACAGTGAAGGATTAACGGCTGTATAGATACTACGCATATACTGAGACGTAGATTAACTACATATTATAGTAGGTTCGAACACCACCACACCTATTAGCGTGTGGCAGTTCTTGTGTTACGTTAGAGGTGTGGTAGATAGCCGGTTTAGTTACAATGATGCAACCATCTATGTCTTAGTAAAACCCCTATTCGATATAAAATTACAGGTGTCCCTGAGCGGCAGTGACCACTTACCATCTGTACATCTGTCCACAGCATGCGCGTTGACTACTGCAATCTTTAAAAAAGAAATATTGACTTTTGCATTCTTGTAACCGAATTCGAATATATCATTTTCTTTTTTTATATGATCGAAGTAGCAAACAAGCTTGCAGTCCACCTGATGATATGTGGCCACTACCGCCAATGGACATCCGTAAACAACCTTAGACAAAATCAAGGTCCTATCTGAGGTAGACCACAGATGCGTTGCTACCCCTGACGACTGAGATGGAACACCTCGGATAAGTTAGTCTCCCTTACCACACCCTTCAAGCCAGAACGCAGCAGTGCTTAACACTGCTGTTATGAGGCAGAAATAGGTGAAGCGGTGGTGACGCCGGAGTCAAACTACATAAACTTCTACAACCTTACAAAACTAAACTTACCCTATAAAACAAATGCAAGTAAAATTCAAAATTTTAATTGATTTCATGCGTATAGTTTAATGTTGATTGAAACCTATTTACTGTAACTTTTTACTCACTTATTCCAACATGAATGTCAGCTTACCTGTAAACAAAAAAAATACTATTAAAAAAAAAAACAAATAGGTATACAAGCAATGATTTCAAAATAAGTCAATGTATACAAGTACAATGTACAAAGCAATGATTTCAAAATAAGTCAATGTATACAAGTAATTTATTTTACACACCCTTCCTACATTAAAGGGTTATATAGTCAACCGTTAATTTGTGAGTAAAAAGGTACATCACCACCCAACAGATGGCTCTGCGCGAATTTTTAATTACAGCTCATTTTTAGTGCAGAGAGCCGATAAATCTGTCTGTCTGTCACACTGCGGCGTGGCCACGGCCAGCCTTTGGATAGCGGCCAATAATGTGTACAGTGAAGGTGGCTTTTGGATTTTCCACAATAGCAAAAGGGTCAGAGTATATTTGGACCAATAGTCGATAATTAAAATTGTTTATTAAATAGGTAGGTAATTGAATTAAATACATGTTTCAATAAAGACGATATTTCGGCGTCTAATCGTCGCTAACTTATTAATGTTGTTATGTCGAATCATTTTACTCTCGGCATGGTAAAGATTGGTGTATAGCTTTCTACAAGGGCGGGTTGGTAGGATCAAATCTTAAAGATTTTTATTTCGAATTCCAAAATTAATTTTAATTAGTCAAGTATTAAACAGAAAGTGTGTAGGTACTGCAGACGTTTCCCGGAAAAGCGCACTATATTTTTGCTGAATAAATAACCTAATTTTTATACTAATGAAAGTCCTTACATTACTTTCATTGATATTAAAAAAAAATTCCACTATTTAACTTATTAACTATATATGTATATTGGTTATGTATTGTAGTATTATAATGTTTATATTTATAAATTTCTATTTTGTATAGTATTATTGTATTCGTTTTTTATATGTACGCATTTGTTTTACTGTTTATTGTATTTGTGTATTTATTTCTATGGTCCTTAGTAGCCTGAAATAAATAAAAAATAAATATTTAAATTATGCTCCAATAATAACCCGTTTCCTCTGATAATACCAAATCTTGAATAGAAAGAGACAACAAATTCATTAACTGCATTAGTAATTAATACTGCTGCTAATGAATAAAGGGGCGTGTAAGATAAAAGACAGGGCACATACATAGATTACCCGGCACTAAACAACTTATGAAGCAGATTTGCGAGGTGACAAATGTCTGCGTAATGCGTGTAACGAAGATAAATCCCGCGACGCAAAGATTACCTACATTATGGTGGTATTGTTTCCAATGTCACAGACGACACGATGAGGATATCGCGTAAAGCACGCATGACTATGATGGGCGTTTTAAAAGTTTAAAATTAACATAATTAAGTAGTTTAATTATTGCACATTTATTGAAAATCTAAAGTCAATAGTTATAGCGGTGATAGCCGTAACTAATAATGGCGTTGGCTATATGAGTGCGGCCTTTAATGTGAAATAGTAAGTAGGTAAGTCTACTTGATGTTTGGTAGTTTAAGCTGGACACTCCGATACGTTAGTTAACGTAATTTTACTTCACCCTTCTCTTATCTATTGGTTTTGTCAGTCAGTTGATCAGCTTGTGCCCGGATGTTTTCACTGGAAGGCTGCTGGTTCTGTCCTGACGGTTCTTAATGAAGAAGTATCCAATAATAATTTAAAATAATGTGATTACCGGTTTCCCTGGAGAACTAAGATTTTTTAACACCCGAAAAGTTCTTTCACTTTCATCGAAAACTTTATAAAAAAATGCAATAAAATATCGTGTATATAAGGTGTCGTGGAAACGGCCATCCCGCGAGAGCTCGTCGCCATTTGAGTTAATGCCGCTCTAAACACATTCCTGTGTCGCTCCGATATGTAATTAGCAACCCGTAACAACCCCTTGTGCAGTACGCCCCTTGCATGTACAACACTCTGGCATTGTTCATGCTGTAGACCTATTTTGTTGCTGACTGTACTTGTTTACTGTAAATTATTTTTGCAGTTTACATGAAGAAGCATCGGGTTCAATCCCTGGTAAAGTAGAAAGAAATCCATATAATTTATTTAGACTTCACCAATAAGTTTAATTTAATGCAAGTAATAAATAATAATTTAATTACTTAATAAGTTCAATTAATAAAAGTTATCCTTTGACACCTTAAAATCTACTTAGACAGGTACTTAAAAAGTGCAAGTGTAAACACACACATGCAAAAATAGATACACCTATTTGTATATCAAAATATGTTGAGAAACCAATCCAAGGCTACGATAAGTTCGATGAATGACTTTTATATGGAAATCACAGACACATTTCAATTTCATTTACTTTATTTCAATTCAACTTTATATCCAATTGCCAAGATGACGGTGTTATCAAAGGATACATCAGCAATTTATCACAGACCGGTCAAAGACCCCGGCGCTGGGTCCGTTTGAGAGAGGCCTGGGCAGGCATACTAACAGTGTCCTGGACTGAACAGGACTTGAATATTAAAGAGTGCTAGTGCAAACTGTGTTTCTATTTGCATTTATTAGACTCAAGCATAATACATCTGTGTTTACACACTTCTTAGAGTATTGTGGAGGTGGTGTTTTAGAACTATTTGTTAGGTAAAGCAACAGGGAGTTATAGAAATAAATATACATTAGGTAGGCAGGCAAAATATTATTATGATGGAACCTATTGCTTTTTGACTGGAGAGGCACATATATCGTATCGCTGTATGCCTTATAACAGCTATCTTAAGCGTTTCTTTGTTTGTCTTCTGAAGATATAATAAACGAAAGATGTACAAGGCATTTCAACTTAGTCCACTGGAGTGGTCTAAGTGCGGCATCTGTGTCTAAGGGCGGCAGTGGCCATTTACAGTTAGACTGCAGGCTCGTATGCTACTTTTATACATGAAATTACGTATTCTTTTTAAAAAGTTACTATATTCTTATTTTTATTTTGTTTTTGTCATGCATACCTATCTTTAAACATTTTCATGACGCATTTTTTTTAAAACATGACGGAAAAGGCGCTACAGTAATATAAAAGATCGTGCATTATCTTACAATTAGCAGTGTGTTTTAATTGCACTAAGATTTTAATTAGCACTGCTAACTGATATTAACACGGTATCATTGACTAAGGTTAGTTCAGGGCTATCGACATAAAGTACGAATAAATTCATACATCATTTACATTAAAAGTCTTTTCAGTAGACATTGAAAATTTATAACAATTAATTCACAAATTGTACCTAAATAACTTCCTTCGAGCTCTGTCTCGACGCTGGTCCATTATGATGTGATGGGTTTACAGCAATGAATAAGCACTACATAGTATAAATAAAGTCGCTTTCCGTTGCCTGTCCCTATATATGCTTAGACCTTTAAAATAACGCAACGGATGTTGATGCGGTTTATTTTAATAGATAGAGCGATTCAAGAGGAAAGTTTATATGTAATTTATATTTAGCACAATGTAAAAATTGTGAACTAATTTTTATTTTAAAAAATAAACTTAATTTGCAAATAATTTAACTCAACCCTGTTAAGTTACAATTAAACTAGTGATTAATTTACACATCCGTTCATGAAGCCTTTAATTGTATATTAACAAGTCATCTTATAATTATGAATTAATTGAAGATCCTTATAGACATGACAAAGCACATGATCAATGTCATAGATTTTTTCACTTCTTCAAAATAATAAATCGTATTCAAACATTTCTTAGTGAATAATGTGAACGCACACTGCATTTATTTATGGAGATTTAAATGGATTTATCATTTTTTTATTTATTTATACGGAACCTTTAGAAAAATAAACCAGAGCTCTGCTTAACAATCTCACGTATCACATATCTATAAAATGAGAGTTGCAGTAAGGATATTTAGAGCTGCACAAGATGGCGGCGAACACAAAATGGCGGCTGGTAGCTATTTGCGTCGTATCACTTACCGTCAATGTGGACAAAGCGATATCATCACAAGAAATTATGAAAAAATTAACTACGGGTTTCTCAAAAGTTTTGGATCAGTGTAAACAAGAAGTGGGTACCGCAAATGTACTGTATGTGCTTCATATAGATATCTAAAAGAGGGAGTCTACAGCAGTCTTCGTCGATAATTCCAACTAAATATACAAGGCTTGTTAATATTACCTAAAAGTCCAGAATTTTACCATGAGACAGCAGTGCAGTCCTTTTAAAGCCTGGGTATTATACCCAGGCTTTGATGGGCGCTAGTACTTATTATTAATCTATTTTAATCAACCTTATCCTTTATCAATGATACTAATCAGTAATTCTATAGTATTTGTATTGTATATTGTATATAGTATTTGTATACTAATCAGTATATCTATACTATTTGTACCTTCCATCCGACTTTCACAAAATGTTTTACCCCCAGTTGAATCTCGGGGACCACATAATGCAAGACTTCTACAACTTCTGGCGCGAGGAGTACGAGCTGGTGAACCGGGACGTCGGCTGCGCCATCATGTGCATGGCGTCCAAACACGACCTGGTCACTGATGACATGAAGCTGCATCACGGCAATGCTCATGAGTTCGCTAAGGCACATGGAGCTGGTAAGTCTCAACGTTAGGTTGGGTTTGTTGGTGAGGTTAGACTGTCAGAAATTGTATGGCGCTGTGGCTAAATTTCATACGCTTTCGGCAGGGTATTAGGTGTTTAAATTTTATCAAGTACTAAATAAGATTTTCCTTAAATAATAATAATAAATAAAATACAGCATTGAAACGTATGAAGTTAGTTTTTTGATTTAACAAAAATATTTTTGAGCACGTTAGTTACATAATCATGGATGTTAAATTATATTTAGTTTGTAAAAGCCTATACGGCCAAACTTGACTTGTACTTGAAAAACTAGTGTAAATACATATTTTCATTTAAATATTTTACATTTAATTTCTTGAACCATTTATTTAAAGTAAGTATAATCACTTGGGACATGTCAAAGTTTTTCAACAACCGCAACTTCAAATATCAATTAAATGCTATAACTGAAACATGCTTTTAAAAACCACACTGAATATCAAAAGTGAATATGATAAGATCTAGCTCCTTCCAGATGACGACACAGCGAAGCAGCTGGTGACGATGATCCACGAGTGCGAGAGCACGCACGCGGGCGGCAACGACGACTGCTCCACCGTGCTGGAGATCGCCAAGTGCTTCCGGACCAAGATCCACGCGCTCAAGTGGGCGCCCGACATGGAGACCGTCATCGAGGAGGTCATGGCTGAGGTCTAAACTGGATGACTGGGAACAACGCTGGAGGTTTCTAGATGTTTTTAATTCGTCTGTGTCAGAACATCCTTCTTATTATACAAAATAGTAGTATAAAGTGTATCCTAATAATATTATCTTAACAAAATCCCGACTGCTTAAAACTTATTTTTTCAGTTTTCAGGTACCATATTAAAAAATTATAGGTATAGCTATAGGACAACAGAGACGAATCCAACGACACCTCATATGTTAAAATCCGTCAAGCCCTTCGGGCTGTTGAGCGTGCCAAAGATTTGGACATACATACATACATATACACGCTCGAAATATATTACCCTTCTTCTAATGCAGTTGAAAAAAAATGGCATAACATGCAAACACGCATGATAATGATCTGTGATATACTAAAAAGATTATCATGTGGAACTTTTGCACACGCATGAGCGTCAACATAGTCTCATTATGTATGCCATTTGAATATTCTTCTTGTACAAATAACCAAACATAACGTTTGATAATAAATTATATATTCACTTTTTCAAAATGAATGTGTACCTATGTTTAATAGATCATAGGAGAATATTTTATTGTATCAGTCATCTTTAAAATTATACCAGAAGGAAGTTTTATCATCTCCAGCGTTACTACGAATACTATCAACCTACAATGGCTTTGTTTAATGGACTTTTATCATAAGTTAATACTCTTCTCCAGAAGTCAGCTAGCCCGTTGTTTTAATATTATTTTATATTTTTGGTGGCAGTAGTATAAGGAAATGGCATTTTAATACATTGCGTTATGTACTGAAAATGTGTTTTTTTTTCATTCACCCTAATAACGATCCTTGAAATTAGTAGTTTATATTTCGATATTTTTTCTCTTCTAAGATTATTATTATTAATTACAAAAAAATCTAAAGTACGTATCTCTATAATAATATTCTGCTTATAGTATTTTCTAACTCAGCTTCGATAAAATCTATATAATTTTTAATTATATTTGTATTAAGCCAACAAACTTTAATTACTGTCTTACATTTCAATATCTCCCCTTCCTCCCTCACTGGAGAACATCTCTAACAGAATTCGGGACAGCTCCACAACGACACGTGTCCCGCATTCGTGTCACGTCGCTCACAATAAGAGCAGATACATACCTACGTGGTCGAGGTGAACCCAATGGTTGCGAAGATTTCGTTAACTATAATATGGTTGTAT
>DWPV01000892.1:0-23913 GCA_018251915.1 Urbanus proteus proteus | reverse complement strand
TAAATATAAAAATATAAAATAAACTATGTCTTACTAATATAATTTGTACACAATATTTATTTAATTGTACAAATAATTATTTAATATTATATTCTTTTTTGCAAACCTTACTTTTCAGGTCAAACATTTTAATTTAAGGTCATTGACGTCCCTATTCTTATTTTGATCGCATAATATACTTTATTGCTTGCTATAGATTTATTTAAAACGTATTATTTGCTTTTACCACTGTAGACCTATCTTAGAATATAGTAGGATCCTACATCTATGCTATCTATAGAAATTACGAGTAGTGTGGAGTTATGGTGTCTTGTGTGGTATTTTCAGGTGCAATATTTTTCACTTAAAATACTAAAATACTTTTTCACACAACAATAATTTTGATTCCATACTGGAATATTTTTTATTTAAGGCCGTATGTATATAGAGAGATGCTGTTTCTCGAACAAAGTTTCTCGCTGCGTTCTTTGGGTCACTCTCATCCTCCTGTGGGTATTGTGATTATTCCTATCCGAATGCTACCCCATTTGTCTAGCCCAGTGGTTCTCAAACTTTTTGGGGGCGGAGCCCTTTTGAAAAGCAAAAATTTTGATGAAGCCTCGAAATAAACGAGAAAGTTACGTGCATTCTTTTTATATTGGGTAATCATGTTACAATGTAAGTATATTACTATTATAAAAGAAAAAAATCTAATGAGAGTATTCTCTCGGTGCCCTCGTAAAGGCTTTGCGGAGCCCCAGGTCTGCGCACTATGAGAATGGCTGGTCTAGCCTAGTCTAGTTACTACGATTATGCGTTTGACTTTTTAAATATTTTATTTTCTTTTATATAGGTACCTACCTCATTAATAGACGTGTAGTGATTATTCCTTCCACAATATGGGCTAATATTAAAGTGCATTAGATTTTTTCAATATTACGAATCATTGACCATGTATGAGTCGAACTCGTATGAGGGTTCTGCACCGCCAAATGTGCGTTGCTTTTATTATTACAGTTGTATTAGGTAGCAAATGTTTTTGAAAATATAGTCTTCATTATATAGCTTTTTTGATTTTCATAATGGACATAGCAATCCACACTGCGAAAATTTCTCTCTATAATGATCCTACAGAACCTTCTGACTGACAGTGAAGGCTTAGTTATATGGTGCCTCCTATTTTCACTCTAATTTTAAAATAATGAACTTGGCGGGAATCCTTAATTTTTCTCGATACATGTTATATATTATTTACTACAAGGTTCACAAAAATGTAGCCATAATAACATCGGTAGTAGTTCACGAATAAACTTTAAAATTTGTTAGACAGCCATGTAAGTTCACTTGAGTAGATTTTATGCCAACTGTATTCAGATTTTTTTGTGACTAGTATAGGTTATAAAAAACTGAAGATAGTAGCAAGATAAAGAAACTTCAATTGCTGTAGGTACTAATTATTTTGTGTATGCTAAAAAAAATTTTTTCTAGTAGGTACTTCTATATAGGTTAAATATATTCGTATCGTAATAAATTTGTAGGATGTGTATTATGTTGTGATGCATGTACATGTTATTGTTTATTTAGTTTGTATTTTTCAATATTTTTATCACTGGAAAAGGTAGGAGTAGGAGGATTACAAATAAAAAATCAGAATATTTTTTTTCGAGTCGGATAAAACAGAGCCTTCGAAACAACCCCATCTGTACCACACAGGTACAAAAAATCACAGTATCTGCACGCAAATTTAGCAAAATCCCCGATTACACCGAAAATGTATAAAAATCACAATCAAATAATAGCCAACGTTTCTAAGCTCTGTCTTGGTCCGACCTAATTATTTATTTCCATATTTAATGATTATCTTAATGATTATAATAATAAAGGAACAAAACCCAAAAACTTTTCTTTTCATACTAGTAGTATCCAAGAAACAGAGGTGGTAAGTACAAATCCTTCGATAAACAACGCCGTTTCAAAGACTGCAGAGTGCAACTTTAATATTAGGCGGAATCTATTTTGCATCCTGCATTCTTTGTAACGCCGCGACGTAACCGCCGCCGGCCCGTGGTCCACGAATCACCATCGACCACCAATCGATAAATAAAAAAAACATTACACCCCTCGATTGGCCACTCCGCCGACGGCGCTCAGATATTCCATACATACGGATACTATACAAAGAAAAGTAATAAAAATTATACTATAACATGACTTAATCATCCCAAGCTTATTTATATATACAAGTTGCTAAGTAAAATTTTCATCTATTAATTTTTCCATTTGGCAGTGGTGGAAATGTGCCTTGTCACAAAATGTGCAGTGTTCGCTTTCCATTATCTCGATGTGTCTACCAATTATAAAGCTGTCTTACGATCAATGATACTTCAGATAACTTAACCATTATTATCTTTAATTATGTCAAGATTAACAAAAAAAAATTAAATGCAGGTACAACATTCGAGAATTCGTAACTCTCCAGTTAAGAAAATTAAACAATTACTAGAAAAAAAAACTCGTTATAAAAAGACATACGTCTATGCTCTATTCCCTATTATGTACAAGTTACGTCTAATGGAAGATAAACTGCAAATCTTTAACACGATAACTATAAACTTCGTCGTGTAAAACTACTTATAAGAACAACGCTATATTCCTACATAATATTTCTCACAAAAAAATATTTTTTGCAACTAATTCGAGTATAAACCTAATATTATCTATATGTATGTATATGTACATAGCAAGGCACATTCCGCACACAATTAAAGCCTTCGTACTAATCTGCTGACCATGTGTTTGATAAAACATCAACCTGACCAAAATCTGAGTAGGAAAGTCGAATGCAATATACAATACACTGCCTGCACTGACGCCCTCCGTCCAGACTTTGATTAATCGTAACTAACGCGAGTAAACTAGCTTACTGTAATAAAATATCATATAATAATAAAGAAAATGCAAATTTTCTATTAGTAGGTACTATGAGGAACTATTTTGTGGTTATTTTTTTGTCAGAGTCCATTTCGGAAACTGTAACCGTAGGTTTTGATGTTGTTACCAAAATACACAGTCTGTTACATCACGGACTCTAGCCACTGAGATTATTATTTTCACTGTATTAACATCAACTGCACTATTTTATAACACATATTATTGCGTCCATTTCATTACAATCCACATACGAATAACAAATATTCCGAATACACCTAGTGAAGTGATTACTATGCTAATTTAAGTGCTATATATATGTCAATCGCGCAAGTAAAAATCACTTTCATTTTGCCCTTGCACAAACTAATTCCGAACAGACGGATAGGAAAGCGATTTTACGTACGCGAGTTTTTTTGATACTACATACAATATGTTTTATTAGTCAATGTGTTTCGAAATGCATTTCAAATCAGTGCAAATTACATATATGGTACAAGCTATTCGATCAGTTTAAGTGGTCCAATATGTTCAACAATTCCCAATACATTTGTTAAAATAGTGATTCGGAGTTAATTGCGTGACTATATATTTAAAAAAAACATTAAGTGTTAAAATTTACAAAATAACAAAAACACTATAAAACCGTAAGCGAACTAACCTTAGTGTAGACTTAATAATATCAATTTAAAACAATATTGATATCACCGCCCCCCTCCCGCGAGTACTGGCGTCGAGGGGGGATGAAGTAGAAAATCCTACGAACCGGGCCGAAAACATATATAGTGGCCAAGCCCCCCAGAACTTTCCGTAAAGCAAACAACAGCCATCTTCCAGCGTAAGATAACTAATAAATTCAAGACTATCGTCGCTCTACTAATCTTATTTACAGCATTGACAAACCCATGCGAGTCGTACCAACAATCCACATTTATTACAAAAGTGTCCAGTAAAAATCCTTATCATCACCGTTTCGAAACAATACCAAAACGTCTCATATCTCTCGATTTATCGATCACGGAATAAGTTTGTATGCAATATGTCAACTGTTAGTTTCAATAATTCAAAAAAAATTTTAGAGGTAAAACCAGTCTACAAGTTTACGAAGCAGTCTGTAAATATAAAGGTATTTACTGAAGACCAAGAATTATCAACAGTTTTATGGCTCACTTTGGCACTGACAAAATCGTTTGAGCAAAACAAACCCGCAGTTGCTTCATAACCGTTACTACATTCTAACAGAAGCAGAGTAAGCCGTAAAAGCTGTCTTTAATTCGATTTATCTCTCCACAATTTTAAGATTTCCTCGAAAGCATAGGATACAATGATAGAAACGGTGACTTCGGTCCCCGTGTTGTATTCGTAACAGAAGACGGGTCGAACGCATCATCGCGTTCAAGACTTACATTCAGGTTACCAGTCCATAAGTGTCACAAGAGGACTGGTTCTCATGGAACAAAACGACTACCAGACGAGTGTCCGGAGAGCTCAATACGGTCGATAGCGTGCGGAGAGCAGAGTGCGAAGCTTTTTCAACTTGGTCACCAATTTGTTCTGTTGTTTCTTCAGGTATTCTCTTTCGATCTCCTCCTCTCTAAGCTTTCGGCACAGAGCGGCTGCCTCACGGAGTATGACTACTTTCGGCGCGCGCTCCTTATCCTTAGTCGCCGGTATTTGCTTTTTGAGTTCATCGAAAAGGTTTTTGAGGCCGATCCGCCGTAAGCGTTCCATGTCGTTGTGTATTGACCGTCGCTCGATTTCTGGGGATTCAGCTTCGGAGTCAGTGTCGGTGTTGGAGCGTCCTCGCCGCCCCGGACCCCGTGTCCGCCGACGGGGGACGGAGGCTGACGACATGCCCGATGGTGGTATGAGCCGCTTCCTGGCGGCCGGCCGAGGCGTAATCGCAGATTCCACAGTACGCTGTATATGATGCCGCTCCTGCACTGAAGGCGTTCGCGGGAGGGTGTCGACACGAACTTGTGACGTTGAAGCCAGCGAAGGTTGCTGCGTTGTGCCGAGGGATACCACGTCAATTTCCTCCTCTGTAACAACGGAGAAAACATTTAGACTAATGAAGGGAGCCTAAATAAATAACTACTTACGAGGTTTTAAAATAGTTTTCAATATCCATAAATACATTTCTCGTTAAGCATGTTTATGCAAAATCGCGTATAAATAACTTAGTAATATGGAACAATTTTACTGTAAATTTATCGGTTTGCAAATAAAGCCCGCATTTACCGTTTCATTCCTCGCATACTTTCATTCATAGAGCGTTCATTACGTTCGCATCACCATAAAAGGCGGGCGATTGTCATAGCATCGTATATACGTATAAGTACGGGACTAGGTGTAGTCGAGCCGGGATGCGACTGCAGTAGTCAGGTGGGAGGGGGTGGGTCGCGGAGGGGGGAGGGCGTCGACCCCGTCGTACTACCGCAGCGTCTGTCGACATCGATCCAGACGCCTGACGTCACGGCTATTCGCGCCAAAACGAGAGCGCGTGCGCGGCTTCTGCCGCAGCGTCCGCACTCAATGGATGCCGGGTTATCAACCGGTGGACACGCTTTCCGACAACGATGCACTACGCACTCGTTTTACCTTGAATCACTTGCGACACAACCATTCCTCAGTTAAAAAATAAACTCAATTTAGCGTCGCTACCCGGCCCGTCCGACCGGTACCATTGCTACGAAACCAGAATCACCAAGGTTCACTGGTTACTATGTGTACTGTGGCTATGTAAAAAGACAAATCGACTCCATAAAAAACATTCGGATGGGCTCTCAAACTTTTTATATCGAAAATGTGAGAGACGTACGGAGTTGGTGGCGTCAAACGTGACTGCCTCAACACGGGCGTCTCTCTATTATAATCTACCTGCTTTTTCTAGAACCAAGGCCACTTGGCGCAGGGCTCCCAAATGAGCAGGATACAACAACATAAACATAATACAATAAATGCCTATAGATAAACTATCTTAAACATCTAGGTTATCTCGATCTAAACCATTTTCACGTAATTCAAATCGAACGGAAACGCGGCCTAAATTCCGTTCGAGTTTGCAGTGATTGCAATTTAGCGGAAAGATTTCCGAAGGCGGCGTAACAGCGTGGTATTTCTATGAATGAGAGGTGAGTACCGAGTGGGCGTCGGATTCCCGATCGAGTCTTACGGATGTGCAGTAGTCGTTGGCCCGTATCGCGTTTATTCCGCGGCGCATGTTTCGCGGAAATCACCGCATGCGACCGCACTATCTGATTACACCAACAAATAATTATGTCAGCGGCTCATTGTGATTAAAGGCGACCGGCTCGCCTTAGCGCATGCGCCATTAGAACACTTACCCACTGGTCGAGGCGAGAATTTCCGATTACATCCTAGGCACTGGAAATAGAAACTAGTTACGTGGGCAGCTGGTCGATTGCGAAACCGTGCGATTCAGGGACGACCGAGTAATCTGCAACTACGCTTTTTCGCAGAAAAAAATTCGTATCGCATAATCGCTTCGAGCGACGATAAATTTACACACCGACGCAATCTTTTTATTTGATTTCCGCATAGTTTCGCGGCCGCTTATCGTAGCACCGCGTCGATCTAATTTCGTTCTACGTATCGGCGCCTGTCCTCAAACATAGCTCACATGACGTCTAAATGTAGGCGTGGTGGATTCATTGTATAGGGGGTCGATTTTCACTCGACGATTTTCTCTTTCCCTGGCGCCGACGCGATTAACGGTCGCCCGAGAGTATTTGTTTCAAGTCTGCGTGTAAGCGATACGCCCGGTATTGTCGCGGTGCGCCGCCGGTCTCCGGTCTAGTGCATATCTATTATATCGACATCACTCGAGACACGATTCTCAGATCCGCCGCCATTCCAATTTTAAGCGTTACCAGAGATAATCCGCTTTTTATTGTACGTCCGAGCGACCGGTATACGAACGCAAAAACTAGCTAGCTCTCTCCGAAGCGAGCGTCTCGCAGTCTTTGTGAAGACTCGAAGGTAAGTTTAAAAATAAAGTTACGTTCCGTGTCCAACCGATGGAACGTCGGGTTCAGAACTCGCCTTTAATGAACAACGCGGAACGAAAAGTAAATAACTGCGTGATGTGTATTGATAAACACAATCAGCTGAACGTGCATCGCCAGCGAGACATGATTAGTCACAATTTCTAGGTATCGTCTACGTCTCACCGTGAGAAACACAATGATTCATAGATTCGCGAAGTTAATTGGCTAGGTTTTTAAGGCTAGATATCGCAGATGTGCCGTGAACTGTTTGTTTTGATCGATTGGATAACTTTTAACTGGTCCAATTACGCAAGAGAACGTAATGTTTGCAAAAGTTAACCCAATGGGCGCGGCGGAAACTTTGTAGCTTGGAACTCTCATAGAGCAAGTCGCAGAAAAACCCTTAAGTGGTTGCGAAACGGTCATATGAGCGGCTTTTGCAATAAGCTGGCTTTCCAATCATCGTGTCATATTGATATTCTATAAGGTTTTGCGGTCCGTTGAAATCGGAACGCTACCTTACTGTGTAGTCTGTTTCAATTAGCGATCGAGTTTAATTGCGTCAGTATAAAATTTGTCTATCACGCTACGGGGGAAAGTTGGCACTCCACGGATTGTTTAATTAAGGCACGAGATCTCTAACATTCATTTCGGCAGACTTTTAATGGGTAAAACCCTTACAATATAAGAGGCCATTAAACGCTCGACTCAAGTAAGTGGGTGCAGTGCAAACAAGGGAAGTTGAAGGAGTAGTTGGGCGGAATTTTCTTTCAACAGTAATTTAATTAAGTCGGTAACTTTGGTTTAAGTGGTAACTTTGGATTTTAAGGCATATTAGCGAAATTACTTCTGACTTTAAGGAATCGTGAGGCAATAGGATTTCATATAAGATTAGAGCCGTCCCTTAACTTTACAGCGTTACTGCCCTTAAGGACAAAATTAAACTTAAGTCTTATTCTGCAAACGTGATCACAACTCATACTATGGAGAAATAGATGAACTACGATGATTTTTGACAAACAGTTGAAGTGCTGGTCTGCAGACGAGCCGTAAAGGAGTCTAGGGTTCTACCTAGACGACGGAGACATGTCAATAGGGGTTTTAGTGGTGCATGGCTGTCAGGTGTGACCTGAGGGGCCGAGCACGCTCCGCCGGGCACGCTCCGAGGCCAAGTTCACTGGCATTTGAGCGCGATAATTAAAAATTATCGTGACGTGCACGCTGCTCACGCCATCTTATACAGGGTGTTTCTTACGTGTTTAGACGTGGTTAATCTGTTTTTCAAGTCAAAATATTCGTAAATAGTACGTTACGTAACAGAAAAGTATATGAAGGATTTTGTTTGTGAATGTCGTGTTAATAATTAAATGCGACATTTTGGAAATGAATGAATGGGAAATCAATGTACATAAATAATGCTTTCTTTTATCATTTTGGCACAAAAATGTGTCACAGATTTAGATTTCCGCCTGGTTGATAATTAAACCTAGAATCGCTACGGACAAACGTGATGAGTGTTATTCTTGCAAAAGTACTATTAATCTGGACAGTCATTAATATTTTGTATCTACTTAACGCATTTTTAAAACAACAATAAACGCTAGAGAATCTATGTTTCCGTAACAACCTGTATACGTACCTAAACCATAATGCCGTAGCAACATGCATAAATGTATTTTTCATAATTCAGTAGCAACCTGTATAGTTGTATACATACATATTCTTCATATTTCCGGAGCAACCTGTATACATGAATCTCGAAATGACGGTACGTCCAATAATTAGTTTGGGTACTAGCAGATACGAGTCGTTGCTTATAATTTTTATCGTAAACTTTCTTATTATCCCACGGAACTATAAACGGAAACCGCTTAATGTTCATTAATTAAACTCCGAATAACGCTGCATAATGATGAACATGATGGACGAAAACACGACTTATTAGATCCGGTTCTTGGGGTTCCGTATGGGAGTCTATTGATAGGTCTCCGTCGATTGTCGGTCCGTCATATGTACTTAGTTTTAAGGGCCTTATGCACTTAGACTAGACTAGATATTGGTTAGACGGACGGTTAGAATAGATATTAGTAAAATTTTAATATGACTATATAAAGTAATATAAAAAGTTTAAAAGCAGTGCCTTACACAGTTACAGTGATAGGTTAAACAAGTCTCAAACTTTACAAGATTAAAGTGTAAACTTTAAAGAACAAATAATAACAAAAATGAGCCACGACAAATCCACAGTGCATGAACCCGACTCGGACAGTTTTGTCTTGATGATATTCCTACGCCGCACGGCTTTGATCACATCGGATAGTTAAGTATAATTTGTAAATAAATGAGTGTAACTCAATACTAAGATGAGGGAAACACCAAAAATCTAAATACGTTCAGTTGTTTCGAAAATTAAGCTTAAAGAAAAAATATTGTTTCCTGCCTGTCGTAAAAATAAACATTACTTCGAAAATCTTTATTTGAAAATATAGGAAGTCTTTCGCTCTGTAGACATGTTTATACGTATTCCCATAGATTTATCCCCGTCGTCTGTACTAACATAGTTACGCGCAAATAATTTCATCGCAGCCTACACACTGTTATTTCTGGGCTATTACGCAACCGGGAAAAGTCGGTCATCTGGCCGATGGTAGCCACTCGAGGCTGGGTGCTCGCTAAAACTGGCGGTGGTAATTTATGGCGTGGATCGATTGGCGGCCTTGGCGAGGTTCGCGGAAGTTCATGGGCGAATCATTCCGCCATTACCCAATTGGGTATTAATAAAGAGGCGTCTCTGTTGCGTAGAGGCGCCTCACGGCATGTGTAGGTCGTGAGCACAAAAAGCTACTTAGATTGGTAACCGAGAGTTACTGGTAGGTATCAATTCGGATTGTATCAACTGGGAATTTATGGGAATACTCCTTTCTTAGCTATGGAGGATAAAAATTGTTTTTTTTTTCAATTTTAATTAATGTAATGTGTAATGCAATGTAATTAAATATAAGCTAAATCTTTACAAGTAAACTACATAATATGATAAAAATAGAAATATTTTTTATCCCTAGGATAAACTCTCATGATGTTGCAGAACAGTCGAATTATTCTCGAAAGTCCATACAATTGTTCTACGCGAATACTAATAAGGAGATACCTACTACAAAATGACGAAATAACATTTAATGGAGGCGTAAGCGGTTGCCAAGTTCGTCAATTAAAATACAATGTATCAGGTATTATAAATGTCAGTGAAACGTAGATAACCTATACGTTTCCCGTAAAAACAGGTACCGCGTCATTAATATCGGTTATAACGATTATATCGGTTATATTATATCAGTACCACACCCATTGAGTGGAATAACCAGAAATATTAAATACCAGACAAACCAGTCTATTATAATCTCTACAATCTACATATTATAATGAACCGACTGTCAATTTGTACTTTAATTTTTTATTTCAACAAAAAATGGCATATTTCGTTTTTTTTTTCTATCTCACTTACAAATTTTGAATACTATTGATCGATTCTGGGGCAATAATACCTTTATGGAAAAGCCGAAAACCTTTTCATGTAAGTAAGTACATACCAAACAAGATTATTTTCGTAAGCAATTAAACATACTGAATTCCCGTAATGAGTATTACCGTGTCTGAGTCGACACGTGCTTGTGTGTTCGAGTTCGCGTACACGAGATGCGACACGTGAGAGATTACGACACGTAGAAAACGCACTCTTTGTTGATCCGACACACACCATAGTGTACAATGCCAGTAATGTATCAATCAATGAGGAAATGAGAACATATTAGAGTAACTGCTGCTAGGGTTGACAACAACAGAATTGCCAATGTGTTTTAATTATTACTATTTGCAACCCCAAATGTCACCTTTTTTAACTTGGAAACAGCGGCGGTTAAATCGAACCCGGGCCTTCGGCGTGGCGGCAGATTTCTGCCACCAGGCTATCAACTTTATTTTCAACAAGATGTTAAACGGTCACTGCCGCTTATAGACATATTATCGATTCTATGGACTTTCTTCTTCAATTACAAATGTATTGCTATGTTATCTATGCCAATAGCATAGCAACACGAGCGAGATTAGTTAAACAATAAAATTGGTCCTCCTTTTTTAATTTTTTAAAGATTTTTTAAAGTTGGCACCCCTAACAATATACCAAGGACACCAGACGAAATAATCGCGTTCCGATGGAAATTAATACAAAACGCATAATATTAATTTTATGTCCAAATCGGTGAGATCAAGGTGACTATGTAAATTATCTCGTTGCCAACTGTGCTATCAGTCAGCTAAGACTTTTCGTGATAAGACAATACAATTTATGTTAGTGTGACAAGTTTCGTTATCGGCATTGATACTTGATTCACGAAGGCCAGCGGGAGGCCAGAAAGGTTTTTTTACAATCCGTTTGTTTTTATTAAACGTACTAGTATTATGTAAACGATTGCTTACTGACCTATTTCAACCGTACGTGATAGCGATTGATATTAAATAGGAGTTGTGTTGCGTAACTTGAAATAACTATAGGGTTATATGTAGGGATGCGACGCATACTAGTTTAGTATTGAAATAAGAACTAGTACAAGTACTACTAGTAACGAAGCAACAGTATCACTACTATGCTCGTTATATTAAATAGATCAATGTTTACAGACTAACGGACTAAATAGACTTCTAATAAAGTATGAAGAACTCTGTTCTTCGACTAGCGCATCGCCAAAGAATCATAATATTCTTGACATAAGATCTATTTGTCTAATGTTATACTTGTGTATTAGGAGTCTATTGTAAACTTCGTCTATGTGCTTGTTAGTGCAAAGCCTAACCTAGGTTAGGATCTAAACTAGTACACGGCAATATTTAGGTCGTAACTTGAAGTACCGAATGGAACCGCGCAAATTGCTTTAACTACGCGCCAGAGGCCATTTATAACGCTTACTACCTCGACGACATACTAACTTACTAAGTTAATGAAAACCGCTAAACCGAATACCATTTAATTGTAAATAAATAAAATGTATTGTAATTTTTTTTAAGAATATTGGTTGATAATAAGATAATGATTTGCAAAGTTCCGGGTTCGATAGCCGAGACATTAATAATGATAATATCCGCATTATGTTCGGAATGTTTCAAGTTATATAACAATTTAAACGTTTATATTAAGCGTCTATGAATAAGGAAAAACGAATAAGTTGTCAAATCAGTGTGTTCATATGAAATCTGTTGCTACGTCGCGTACTTGACGACACACCAAATATTTGTGTAAGCGAATTTGTTTTAACTCGGCAACGTGACTTAGTGTATGATACAATAAACGAGGGTATTTCCTTTTTAGTTGAAATGAGATAAATTTTGACTTTAAAATTTGCCTGAGCGGGGACCGAACACGATACCATGAGTGTTTGTAACATACCAAACATCTAGACGTATCTAAAACATAAATTAAATAGGTATCTAAATTTATAAATAATACAGACGGTCCAATTTCATACGGAATATAGTTCTAATAACTATAATTTAAAAAAACTAACTATATATTTTTTCTTAGCATAAACAAGCATAGGTATACTTTATAAACTAGTGCAAATTGTTATAAAATTCACTAAGAATTTTTATTACTAATGGAAGTACTTATAACATTTTAAACGAACGTTAGCAGTTTAGCGGAATGGCGACTCGATGTTTGGGGCAAACCGGATCTATTGCCCTGAATTGCCCTTAAAAGACCTGATCCATTCAACCCAGCTGTCCCCTAGCGGGAATTTAAATGTCATAAATCACGATCTCGGGCAATCTGTCAAGATAAGGAGGTCAAAAGCACCTAGCCGTTTAAAACTGTTTAGGCGCCATATAATAATAGTACCTACGTACTAGATAATGATAGCTAGTCTTAGCTTAGCGAGTTAATCTCTGGTTTATAATTTCGAAAATTAATGTGCGTATTAATTTTTTTTTATTCTGAGATAAGACCTCAACCAAGCAGTGGGTCATTGTAGACGTAAAATATCCTGTTTTTAACTGTTACGTAGTTTGAAACTAGTTTGAAGGGTAAAGGAAAGACACACGAGGCATTAGAACTTAGCCCTCAGGGGTAGAAGCTTGCGGCCAACCGCACGACTTCAATTCTATTTGCGGTTGATTACAAATTGTATTGAAAAAGCAACGATTAATACTCGTTTGCTACTTTAAAAACAACGTCATTAGGAATAAGCATACGTTTTATAATTAAACTAACGTAATTTCGAGATACGATTTTACGTTTTTAAACATTAAACCGGTGTTCTCGGATGTGCCTTAGAAGTCCGCAGTTGATAAACGTGATTTATTATCTGTAGCTTACATTCCGCGGTAAATAACGTAAGAGCGATAGTATTGGCGCGAAATGTGACATTGAACGTACAATAAGCGATAAGCGCTGCGTGAATGCGTCTAGTGATGGACGGCAGAATAACCGAACATAATATTTCACGACTCAGCAAAAAGTAAATCGTTAAGTAAGCAGATAATGTGAATAAAATTATATTACTGAAACAAAAAAATAAATACCGCAATTTTTTTTAATTTACGATTAATCATGGCGTACAAAATGAGATAATAGTAATATAATGTTAAAAAGGCTACACTTTCATTGGGTGCCTACAGAGACACGAACACCGAGACCCAAACCATAAATCTAAAAGTATACCCGGGAATCGAACCCGGAACCGCGTTAAACTCGAATCAAAGCTAACCGATTGATGTTGGAACGATAAAATCTACAAGCCTTAATCGATGTTTCCCAAGCCGAGCTGTCTATCAAATTGTCATCCGGCTAGACGCGACCAAACCGGTCCGCGACCGCTCACTTCAATGAGATTCCATTTCATTCCGCTGCATTCTTATACTAGTAAGAGTAACGGAATAGACAAGGTGAGAACGGCGTTCCTTGATTTATTTATAACATTAAATACAATTACCTGCATATTTTAGTTAAACATATGTACCTACGTGGTCGGAGTACAACGTAAACAACATTGGATAGGGTTGGCAGATTGCATATATAATTTAGTTTTTATATACTTTCTAGTTAGTACCTGGTTGTATAATACAGAATATTAAATATCAACTACATAATTAAATATTAAATAAAATATATACTTGTATTTAATGTAGGTAAGGGCGACACATAATGATGACAAATTGATACCTCATTCGGTCTCACTACTGTCACCTGGCGGCAAAACCAAGATTTTAAAAAATGTTCCAATAAGATATTTTACTAATGAGATGATAAAAATGAAATTTAGAGCTGGAAATTGTTTTATGAATGTAATATACGAGACTTGTACATTCTGCTGCTAATTGTCTCCTATTATTTTTATAATTTGTATAATTACGAGGATTCGGTTGTATAATTTACCTCCGGCTAACAAACAAACAAATGCAAAAAAAGAATTATTGTATTTTTTTAAATTTCAATCATGTTGCTAGTTTGAATAATTTTTAAAATTGTATTACTATAGTTTTTCTTAGCAACCCTGCGCCGGACATGCGCATCGCGACCTTACTCACTATCGCTGATATAAGTGCAAAGTGATAACAAACATTGTAACACGTGTTGCATTGAGCCTGTCATTAAGGGGTCGCGATTTAATTATAATATGCTAATCCACACGTATTATATGTAATTTATGTTGACCCTTTTTGTTGGCCATTGTCGGCTCTTTCCGTCTTTTTCAATTGTTCTTGAGGAAATAATTATCGAATTGTACTCGAAAATGTGTCATACGAACACTAATTGTTGAGTTTTTGCTTGTTAATATTGTACGGTGTTTCTTTAAAGCTAATGAGTATTCTACCTGATCATAAATTATATCTATAATCCCCTGTTATCAACATAGGATTGAAGTCCTATCAAAAGATGCGTTACTGCAACCTTCAAACGCCACTTGGCAAAAAAATAGTCGATGAAGAAAATAAATCCTAAATTAAGTTCCGTCCGATTCCAATTGATGATAAAGGTTCGTCAAATGTAACGCGATCACGTTAATAGCGGTCCAGACGCTGAGGATGTTAACCCTGGAGTGGAGGATGCGACAATGTCGGCTGTCGGGACGTTCGGCCGACGCACTCCGACCTGGGCGACCCTGCGTAACCTTTGGAGGGCAGGTGGATAGGCCTAGAGCCTTGTTTACATCTTCAGACTTTGGTAGTTGACAGAAAAAGTAGAATTCTTGTATATTATACAAAGAGTACTTTTTTATAAATGTGAAGTAGCAAACGAACATGAAAACTTGATGGTAAAATATTGAACTTCGTATTATCTTAAGTCAATCACAAATGAAATAATATTTATAACTACCGTAACATAACCCAGCAGTATCTACCTGTCAAAATATTATGTAGAAAAATATTATTCTTGTCTGCCACGGCACGTTTAATGTCTGTAGATGCAAATAAATCCTTATGACTCCAGTATAGTGCTTTAACATGCCGCTAGATGGCGCTAGTAGTAACAAAATACGCGTGAAACATTACAACCATTGTAACTATGTTACTGTTTGTCCAAAATACTTTATCGTATGACCTTTATGTATTATTATATTTTACTTCCCTATTATTAAATGTTTAATACTAACGGTTTAAGTTTATTTTTTCTGTCTTGTTTCTTTATATTATTTAATCCATTTTTACAGAAAGGGACAATCTTTGGTTAAGATAAATAAGATTACAATTTACCACGATAAAAAATATAGACTACGCGGAAGCACGTTTAGACTTACGAGTATCTACTTATATGTTTCAGAAGTTATGTACATTACGCAAATCGAAATTTGTTCAAAGCTTTATTTATATTTTTTGGTCTGAGTTGTCAAGTCTACAAGTAGTTAAGACATTTCTTATGGACTAGTTATTAATTTAATTAGATGTGTCAATTGGTGTGGTGTTTGACATTAAGGAAGGTTGGGGCGTTCAAGGTCGTGATGGGCGAAGGTTCCGGAAGGGTGTCTAGACGCCGGAGGGGGTGGGGGTGGGTCGATACGCAGTTTCCCGCGCTCCACGCCACGCCTGCGTACAAAGCCCGGTCTCCCCATCTTGACGTCCTTAAACCCCAATTAGACGCACTATCACTGTGAACGCGATTTTTTAATTTTGGATGGATTAGGACGCGGAGATAGGCAATTTTAAGAGGGTGTATAGAAAACTATATTTTTAAGTAACTACGACTTAGGCAATTTTGTGTATCTTTTTAATTATCTATACGAAAACACTTTTGATGTTTGTTTTCGAATAACAGTTAAATATCGATATCGTAAAATAAATCAATTTAACACGTAGGATATACTCGTAATAAAATTAAAATCAGAATAGGTATCGGTCGTTTTTACGTTTGTGCTGTTTTGCACGATCTAAAAAAATAGAAAGTAGATTTTTATTTCTTTTACCTGGTCATAATTGAATGAATTTGTTTCAGGATAAATGTGTATAGGATCGCGCGTAAAAAATCCTATAACATGAGTATGTACTTCCAATCTTTTCCATTTTTAATCTACCAATTCAATAATCTTTTTAATAAAATTTTCATACAATATCTTACGCATACACAAAGGTATCTAATCTCTTGATATTTCATAACTGATTAATTGCATACACACGTATACGAGTAATTACGAAAACTACGTGTCATTCCGATGCGTTTGGAAAATTTGTATCTGATAGATTTGAATTGATACTTTCGACAAGAACGACGAGTTACTATGTGAAGTTGCGTAAACCTGTTATTGGAAGATATCATCGAGAATCATAACGCAGTTGACGACAACTTATTTTAAAAGACGCTCACCAATTTTATTATATCTATTGATAGTAGTGATAGATGTTGTACGCTGTTACGCTCACCTTCGAAAACATTCGAGACCTCAGGCATGCAGTTTTAAGTTATTTAGTCTTATGTTATAAAAATATTAAAAAGTACTGACCTGATTCGCAAGAGTCAGATGGTGTTTGAACGCCGAGGCAGTCGAAATGTTGGCGGGCGAGCGTGTAGGAGTGGTCGGCTGCGACCGCCGCGGAGTCCCTCAGGAGACGTAGGGCTGTCCCGGCGACGTCCACGGCGTGGCGGAACTGGGGCGGCTCGTCTCCATCCAGCGAGGGCGGCGTCTCCGGCCGCGGCGGCGACATGTCCCGGCGCAGCAGGCTCTGTCCCGGCGTCGTGGTGATCAGATCTGACGGCACGAACGTGTTGTTCGGATGCACGGAATCCGCACACGATCCCGCCCACATGCAATCGTGATGGACTATGTTGTCCTTATGATCCTCCGGAGTATCCATTATCCGCCAGTCCACCTCACTGTCAGACATTATGTTCGACATGTCCGCTGGCGGAACCAGGTCCAACCTCTCCGCTTCGTACTGGACCTGGGTCCAGAATTCCGATGTTTGGGTCAGCTCCATGGACTCCTCGTCCAAGGACTCCCATATGTTGAACTGGAATAGGTCGATCGGCGGCGACATTTTGTTTATAACTAAGACTAACTAATTTTAAAGCTAAGACGAACTCGTCGATATCACAGGGTCCTCTTATCACAAGGACGATGCGCGCGATGGGGTCCACGCACACCGTCTGCAACAAAAGAAAATTCACACTTTAGACACATAGTACAAAAACTAATTAAATTAACACCGAAAAATAATTCACATAAATATTACACTAATTTTATTGTGTTGTAATGACTCAGTAAATTCGCAAAACTTGATGATTAACTAGTTAATTGAAAAAAATAAAAACTTGTTTTTGTTTATTGTATAGTGATAATTAAAAAAATAAAAAGTATTCATTCACGTTCTTTAGACTTCAGTTCTTGTTTAGAACCATTGATAAAATATTTTTAAAACCGCATATTATAATAATATTATCACCTTTTTATTGCACAAAGTTGATGAAAGAAACTATCGCGAACTGGTCCTATTGTGTTCGATTTGGAAAACTGCCGTAATAGTTTTTAGCGTAAAATAAATGAGCTTTGTTTAAGGGTAGTGACCCCTTGTATTTACAAACAAATCCCGATCGAGCACTGCCAATTGACACTTAAGCAGGAAGTGAACAGTACGAGACCCGAAACTAGACTGAAGTCTGGATGCCAAAACGAACTGTTTTAAAGGGTACATTGGCCTTGGAGTCTATCCCGGTTCATCCAACAATAAGTGCACACCCCCGCCATTTTTTTTAATCTTCTACCTGGCCAGTAACCCATCCTTTCTGCGAATATTTAGTCTGTACCAGGTAGTCGGAGCTGTTTTTGTTTACAAGCGCAAATGGCGCGAATGTATGTTTACCAATAAAGCGATGCTACGCGTTATTTTCCCGCTATTTTGTATTTTCCTTACAATAACATGTACGTGTTTATTTATAGCAAATAACTATTATTTGTATTAGTTACATGACGAATGTAAATCATAATACCGCAACAAAATTAATGATTTATACAATAGAAGTTTGCACGTGTAAATGTATACTATATTTATTCAAGAACTTCTTGAATTACTTAATAAATAATTTTTCAAGTGCTTGCTTAATATTTTTCTTAACATAATTTACCGTTGATGGCGAAAATTAAGCAATAAACGTTAAACGTCTATGAAATAGAATTAGATACGGAAAATGATACAGAATATTTTAATTAGGTAAGTAATATTAATTAAATGTTTCGCTCGTTGCGCCATTATACAAAATGCACATTAATTTTAAATTACTTAAATATACATATTTAATATTTTTTTACGAATTTTCATGTAAGTCGGTACCTGAGTACTTTATTTTTAAAGCCGATTATCGTTGGATATTGTAGGAAAGCGAGAATTAAAAATTGCAAAATTTTGAACCATTAATAAAAATATATTTTCTAATATGACATTCAAAAAAATTAAAATAAATTTTCAGTTAAATACCACTTTACTGTTCATGAAAAATACATTAAAACATTTTAGTAATTCGAACACAACGCACTTTTTGTCATCCAAAGTATTATATATTTTATATATTACTTATATATTTTACTTAAATTACGAAATCAATACGTAAAATTATTTTGAATAAAATACAAATGCACGACAAATTTTCAAGTGTAGATTGTAGAATTTGTAAAAATAATGTGTCTGCACTGAATTTTATATTACATTCGTGTTAAAATGTTGACGAGCGGTGTAAAATGAAGCGACTCATTATTTGCCTGCAAATTAGTATTTACGACTATATATCTTGCTACATTCACAATACTATCAGATCCAAGTCCAAGTTTCACAAGTGAAATTTCCAGTTGTGCAACACAGAAACAATTAATAATATTGGTAAACAATTGCGACCTACAGACCTAATTAATCGACTTCGAGTTAATACTTCAATAACATTAATTTACGAGTACCCGCTAAAATTTGAAACCTCAAAAAATGCTATCAACACTAGGAGTGCATCTGTTACCGGCTATTAAGATCGGATAATGGTCGTAATGGTAAAGATCTTCTTCAATAACGTTAGGAATTTGGGTGCCGGCATTTCGCAGAACCGTCACCCAAGCCGCGACTCGTACCGGCAACGCCCTGCCGGTCTCCGCTAAAGAATATCTCTATACTTATCTACCCGCACTTATTGAATACCAGCGGGCTCGGCTACGCTCTAATACTTAATACTACACGTACACTTGACACTTTTATAAGCAAAGATTATAATCACTCACCAAAAAGTTTGTGCAAAACGCAATCCGGCCGCAGCCGGCGAATTACACAATTTTACACAAGATTCTTCAGAATCTTCGACAAAGTTTTTTCCGTACACACTGCGTAACACTCACTGAAAATATGCGGTCGGTTAAACGGTGTAAATTAAATACGGTACTTCTTCCGAGACCTCCGATTGAGTTTGTCAAACACTGAAACATTATTCGGGTGCCGGCCGGTTCTAAGGAGAGCCGCGCGTGCTTTTCGGGTGGCGCCGTGAACACGACTAACGAACGCGGCGCGAAGCGGCGAGTAGCGGTCGCCGGTCGCGGCGCTCCGGGCGCTGACGCGGCGCCCGCCCCGCACTCCTCGCCCGGCTAATTCTATGCCATTCACGAAATACTCTGAAAATACGCCTCGTCCTGCCGATTACTTCGCGTCCACATACTCTTATGACATTCTCTTACACGATTTGTGGTCACTCGGCAGTAGAAATGGAGCACATTCCATAGAAATTGACAGAATCGTCCGGCGTCTCGCGCGGAGGGGTACTCGAGGAAGGAAATCAGCGCAGCGGCATTCGAACACAGACGTACTTTTCGTATATGTGTGAGTTTCGTGGTACGTACGTACAGGCGCGGTTTCTGAGTTTCTGTGGGAGGAAAATCGAGCTAGCTAGCTAGGTTAGCTTCACTCGGCCGACGGCCTTCTCGGAGGGAGAGTGTATGTCGCTTTGTTTTTTCACAGCTGCCGATATCGAAGCTAGTCGGTCGACATTCCTAAGGCGGCGGCTTATGGCGCGAAGCAGAAATACCTGAGCGATTCTGATGAATTACCGCGCATTATTTATTGCGGAGCGTCTGCACAGCAAACAATTAGCTGTAAAGTACGTTAGTTAGTACTTGCGCGCCGAAGGGCCTAATAAAGTAATGGATTATGCTTTCCACAAAGTTTTTAAACAAAACCGGAATATTGAACGAAAACTGGCTCATGAAGGCAGATCCTACCTAATTACCACTTTAAAAAATGGCATTACTACCAAGCTACAAATAAAAAGCTGACAAATAGATCATTTTGAAGGAAAGATAAATTTATAGGTTCAACGACAAAGTAACATGCAGTAACTGATAAAATAAATGTATTCCGATAACTTAAAGTAAACTTACATAAAGGTACATCACTATCCACTTACGTTAACCATTTGTAATAAACAACTTGACCTTTTTAATCTTTGTTCATTAAAATCATAATGCAATTAAGGGCAAAGAAAAGCTTCGTAAATTTTTAAATTTTATACAAAAAAGTCCGGAAGGCTCTCCTCTGAGTTTAAAGCGCCCTTCAACGTTTAAACTAATTAATGTTTTGTAACCTGTGCGCGCATCGGAGTGTAACTATTTATAACATCTATTAACGTAACCAGTTATTGTATAATATTAACTTTAAACATAGTAATAATATAAAGAGGAAGATGAATCAGATTGATAAGATTCCTTCGTTTGTAGATAAATTAAATTTTTAATGAGTAGGTACATAACCTCTTTTCTTTGGAAAGTCGGTTAAATATACAGGTAGGTTACTTCACATTTATTTACTTCGGAGTAAACTTTTGGCGATGGCGCGTTATGTAAATAAGAAGAGGGTTTTTTTTCAAATGAAACAAAAGTTTCGAATACAGCAATATGGCCAACACCTGGATGAAGTTAGTCTCCAATGACTATTGTTATTGTTGCTTGTCGGTTAACTATTGTTTTTCTTGCAAGCTTTTGGAATTTCATAACAGATGGCGTTAGTCGTAAGTCGCACATTTAAGTATTTTACGGAAATCAATCTACATCCATTTTTCAGTCATTTTGACTTTTTTTCTAAAGCGCCAGAATATCATGTTCTAGCAAAACGTAACATTACAAGTTGAATTATTTTTGTATAGATGTAAATTATCGCTCAGTCAAATAGATAGGTACGGTAAGTAGCCATTGCTTTCCATGGAAATTTTCCTGATTTTTATACTATTTTAGTCTTCCCTAATCAATATTTCTGAATATTAAGTTGAAACATCTAAGTACCTCGGTGTTTTAAACACACCCGTTCAAATAAAAACTCACAAGTGCTTACAAATATGTCTACATAAATTGGTAATAACATGCAAAAATAAGTGTGTGTGTAACGTAGCCAAGTGGATTATACAAACGTTTAACTGAATTTCCAATAAGCTGTATTGTGCCGATTTTTTTTTGGCTCACGTCAAAGCGCACTATGACAATATTTGCATAGCCTTCGACATTGATGGTGTCAGTAGCACGCACGAATGGAAATAATACACACTATGCCTGATTTTTAAAATGTACTTCTTGGTTTATTTTTTAAAGTCAGAATTGTCATGTTGTCAGAGTTATCATGACGGGAAATAAAAAAATTAAACCTGATATTTAGAATAAAATAAATATTTTCAGAATAAGAACGTCGTAATGGCGACGTTTAACTTTAATGTTCTTTATATTTTTTATTTAGTCGTCTATATAAGTACCCTGTTATCTATAACATAGTTCCTTCTAATCACTATTGAAATGTTCTTGCGTCATAAATTACGTATTTTTACGATATAATAATGCGCTGATAATATTTAATATTGTAACAAAAGTATAAAACACCATAATTAAAGCTAAGAATGACGTTGGCAATATAAAATGTCAATAACAATACCTTGTTAAGTAAGTAGGTACTTAGTATTTAGCATCATTAATCATAAATAATGTATTCCTTAGATTAAATTAGGAAATGTTTATCATAAGCAAAATGGTCACAAGATCGGGAAGCCATCGCGCAAAATAAAAACAAAAACTAAATAATATTCATAAAATTAAAAAAAAAATGCACAGATAAATAAAGAAATTGCTATTATTCTTTTTTTGTTTGACGTCTATGAATTCGGTCGTCCCTCAGCAGTAAAGGTCGTCGACCCCGCATTCCGCGCATTGCATTCCTGCAGAAATAAGAATCTGAGTCGACGCAAATCTTTCGCTTCGAATAAAACTTATTCTTTCTCTTTACCGAATCTGCACTTTTGAATCATTCTGTGTTTGTAACGATTGTTTTTGCTAACTTATATCGCGATATAGTATTTTTATTTATTTATTGCACCAACGAAGTTTTCCTAAACCATGTTCGTAAACAGCAAGTTTGTCAAAATAAATTACTTACTAAAGGTTACCTTAATTAAAATATGAGTTATTTTAGTAACTAACCTAATGACCACAATTAGACAATAAGATAATCATATGGATCATACAAATTGTTTTGGAAAGGCTTTATTTGTTTGGTAATTGTTTGCTGATAGGCTTATCAGGCTAGCAGTCTATCTAATGTAAAGTGGTCACTGCTGCACATACATACGATAAAAATAGATCTGAGGTTGTCGGTTGTCCTTAGATGAATTGATATTTAAAAGTGCGGTTATTTTGCAGAAATATGTGGTTCCTCAGGACCAAACCGCAAACCATCATCTTTGATCGTTTTCTATATTTATATGCTATTATGTAACAATAATATAACTACTATCATATCAGCCTTTCCTCACGCATCACATTATATCCTGCGCCGCTCTCACTCTGTCATCTACTGGGCAGATTTGGTTTGGTAAATTTCTGTTAACAAAGTTATACATTGCAATAAAAGGTGACATTAACTCCGTATACAATAATGAAGTCATTACATTCTTAAGCCAAAATTGATGGCAGCTTGAAAACAGTTAATTCTGTTAAGCTGACTTTTACAAAACCATAAAATGTTTTCAAAGGCACTGATAATATCTATTGTTCTAAAATTTCTAAATGTTTATTCTGTCCTGCAATAAAATAACCAGCTTGCCAGTTTTAAATTGGTGTTTGCCGCCCATGGACACATGTTAAGGATTTTCATAATAAAGCATCCTGTGTTAATTCATAGCTGTATCCAAGGACAAAGTAGACCTATTGTCTTTGCCCAATCCATATCTTCTTAAAGTATACGACAAATACCTATACAAAAAGACAATACCTATATAAACAGATAGAAACAGCATATTTTTGTTGAATAATTATGTTATTATTAAATAGATAGGTACAATAATCCAATATTGTGTTTTTTAAATATACATACTAAACTAAACAATATAATCAGAAAGCAAAATTACGCGAAAATGACACCATGATACAAAACCTAGTCATCTATTTAAATGAATGCAAACTTTAACAATACCTTTAAAATGCTAACTTTTAATAAGCGATCATGCGTAATTTGACCA
>DWPV01000891.1:0-23920 GCA_018251915.1 Urbanus proteus proteus | reverse complement strand
TCCTGTAAGATCCGCCGTGATTAAACACGCGTTGCGGCTACAGTAATCACGAAGATTCAAAACACACGCATTGTCGTACCGTATTTATTCTAGTCGGGACGAGTTTTTGCTAGTCTCGCAGTAATTGCAGTGCAGATTTTAATAGAAATGGCCTGACATGAAAATGTCTTCAACGATGTTTTTTTATTGTGGCGGCGAACGCGTACGTAGTAAGTTGTGACTGAAGTCTATACATACGTATCTGTAGTAGATAACATACCTATAGAGTGGCAGTAGCACCAGTACTATCCACTTTATGATTGGTGGTCACTAGCGCCTATCTAAAATCCAACTGAAATCTGATCACAGATGCGTTTTTCCTTCTGAAAACCAAAATAGTCAAATTTTATATAAATCTATCACTAAAATGCAAGAACCATTTCAATAGGTGTAGGTTACACTTGATTCTGCTACTTTCATGGTAAAACCAGAATATCTTTATGACTTCCGATTGAAGCCTTGAATCTTTTGAAAGTCACTAATTAATCTATTGATGAATATTGTGCGCCAATTCTTCTAAAATTTTAAAATGATTTGTGACATCTATACAATCATCAGGCTGATGTTCTAGTCTTTTCTTTCAGGAAAGAGACCTAGAAATCCTATAGGGTATAATTATTATCTGTTAATAAAGTGACAAATGACTGATTTTATACGACTCGTCTGTAGTCTAAAATTTTTTGTGTCCATTCATCAAAGTCAAGGAACTAAGTCACTTAACCGCAACCGAAGCTCAGCAACTCAAAGATAACCGAACAGTGCGGTTGAATGTGCTTAGCTTTGCGATGTCAGCAACCGTCACCCGTTCATTAGACGGACGTTCCGAATTGACTAACGCTTGGTTACTGAATAACTAGTAGTTAAAGTGTCGGTTTTCGGAATGTGCAGACTGACAATTCAGTGAAGTTCGTAATTCTTAAACGCTTTACATCTGACCAGCATGTTACAAAAAAATGATCGGTCTTTGATTCCAATTTAAGTGAAAGACGATACAATTCTATTTTTTATGAAAAAACTGGGCTCTGGATTCTTCTTATTTGTTTCGATTAATCATATGACAAAAATCAATAAAGTGGTAGAATAATCTGTTGTTTGATGGCGGTGGACTCGTATTGCCATACACTTAAGCAATATACAACACTAATTTCTGGTAAGAAAGGTATGGTAAAGGACAGACACACACGAAGCATTCCAACTTGTTCTTCACTAGAAACTTCGCATCTTTAACAACTTCAAGTAGGGTATATTTAAGGCTTACAGCAAAGGTACGACTTATCATGTGACTATTCGTTAGTCTCCCCAAATAAAAAAATGTACAAAATCGTAGAGCCTATTTCGAGAAACTGTCAAAGTTTCTGATAGCTTCGAAAATGGGATTCACTAGATCATCAGCCAATCCACAGACAGTACAAACAAATGGAGCATGGACGAACCAGCTATTGGCGGTGTGTCGAACTTTTAATTAAACGATCACTCTTTGTTTTACATAGAACTATATACATCCTTTGATTTTTTCCCCCTTTTTTATCGTTCTTTTTATATTTTTCATCAGAGAGTTCCTAAACAGTTCTTAAAGAAGTGTGAACTTTACCAATTCGCACTTGGCCAGCGTGGTGGACTAAGGCCTAAATCTCTCTCTCATAGTGAGGGGAGACCCGTGCCCAGCAGTGGGACGATTATGGGTTGACGATGATACCGTTTTTTATATAAATCTGATGTGTAGTTTCATACGCCTGTCATTTTTAGAAAATTGTCGTTCCACTCTCGTTATCGTTGATGACAATGCGAAATCATGATAAACAAGTTTTGGCGTTTCATCTTGCGATCAAATAAGTATAGGTTGAACAGTGATAACGCAATCTTTGAAACTTAGCCTCACGATCGAGGGGTCCAAGGTTCAAATCCCAGGCATGCACCTCTGATTTATGTCCGTAATAGAGATTAACTATATTATTATTTGCTTTAACGGCGAAGGAAAACATCGCACGGAAACCTGCATACCCGAAAGATCCTAAAAGTTTTCAAAGAGTGTGAAGTCTACCCATTCGCATTTGGCCAGAGCTGTAGACTAAGTCCTAAATCTCTCTTACTATGAGAGGAGACCCGTGCCCAAAAATAGGACATTAGTGGGTTGCCGACGAATTATAGGTTGATTTAACGTTATTTTTGAGTAATCGTGTTTATATGCATCTTCTTACGTGGTTACATTGAATGAATTAGTAGTACATGTTTTACATGTGAGTAATATGGAGTATGCGATATTAATATTTATTTTCGATACTTGGACCCAATTTTATAGATCGTGATGCGTTGAATATCAATTCCGTTACAATATTAGTTTACAAGCCCTGCTAGTATATCAATGCTACAAGCATTAGAAACTAGACTAGATGATTACTACAAGTCCCAGACAGAACAAGCAAATGTAACATGACGTCGAACAAGCTGTTTGTTGCGTGTCGAACTTTTAATTAAGAAATGGAACGATAGTTGCTGCATTTCATATACATTTGTGTGATATTCATATCAGACGGTTATTAGTTCTCGATGCTCGCCGCATTTGTGAGGTTTGTGGATGCATCGTATTTAATAAGGGTTCGATTTTGCTGTTCGCATGTCACATTTATATTGAAAATATAGTAAATAATACAGGTATTACAGAAGTAAATAAGCATTCAGTAGTAGATAGTAATATTAAAGAACAACTCATTTGAGTACGAAACACCGCTGCAACTGTCTCAAGAAATAACAACAATATTGAATGTGGGTATCTTTATTCTGGTTTGATGGATGTGGTAAGGGTAATGAAGGTAGAAACACATCCGCGACAGATGTTTCAAATGTCTTTGGCCGATGATCACCACTTGCCAGCAGATATACTGCATGCTCGTTTACGTCGACATTATACAATGATCAATCAGTTAAAAGAGTTTCAAAAAGCAGAAATCGGATCTAAAACAGTTTCGCAAATCCCAACCCCGCGCATGTAACTGCATCGACGGACAGCTGTTTGCGATGTGTCAAACTTTTAATTGAGAAGTGGAAAAAGTACTGCGCCTGATCCACGTCCCAGATTTAATCAGTTTCGTGCTCAATCGTACGTTATGGCTGATTGATGCAATTCTTTTTTATTCAGTCGTTCCATTTGAAGTTTTAATACAACTGACAACGGCGGTGTTCTGTTCAAACTGACGTTTGACGTTTTTTGATGGGAAGAAACTGACATTATTTTTAGTTGGCGGTTTAAAATAAATACTAATATTATAAATGTGGGAGTAGATGTCTGTCGGTTAATTACGTTTTTAGGGGTTGTTCCAACTTGATTGGTTCTATAAATGAACAAGCTTAATTTAAGCCTTTATTATTAACCGCTAAATGAAGATCGATTTTTAGTATAAGTAAATTAATAAAATCTCTTGAATACAGGTAACAGAAGCTTAACCTGAATGTTCGTGGTTGTTTTTAAATCCCTGAAACTTATATTAAACCTAAATGTCAAATGCAATTTACAAATTACGTGTTTTTCGTAAAACCTGAATTTAGAATGAAACCTAAATAAATTGAAACTATCATATGAATTATACGAATAAAAGTTTGAAAGCTATCGACATTTCAAAACAAAAGCAAAATAATACAGTTGGAAAAATAACAAAGTTTCAGCAAAACAAGATGGAGCGGAGTTTCGCGTGACCGTAAAATGACACAGTTTATACAATAAAAGCGCAATCGGGAATTTAGATTTTAGTTACTAAAACATATAACCATGTATTAATAGAGTTGAGAAAATGATAACTTAATTGTTATATGATTTACTTGTGTAGTAGGTACATGATTAACAGTTCATCGTATTTAACTGGGCTGAAATAACGTAACAGTTTTATCCGTGTGGGCATATGATGTGTACTTGTATGTAAATTTGTGCCTATGTAGGGGTCCACACACTACCTTCCCGTAACCTAACTCTTAATGAGATAATGTAGGTAAATAGCGGTAATCATGCTCAGATAAACAAAATAGGTAGATTACTCACCGCTTCGTATTTGAGTGAAGCCAAAAACTACGCTACTTTCATGTATTTATACGCACACTCTTACACAAAACTAGCGTAGTTTCTTTTCTTTTCAGTACCTTTAGCTTATCAAGCTCACATAGTCAGTTTTATAATCCGACCATTTTAAAAATGGCTTCATTTTTTTGTTAGGAATACCTACCTACTTCATTTATCTGTGTAATCATGACCTCCAAAATAAATTGTCCTAGTATTTCTGAATATAGAGAAAACCTGAATCTAGAGAATGTATTAAATTACGCAATATTTCTTTGTCCTTAGCAACTTTAGAAAAATGATTTGAATTTTCCGGAATTGTAGCAGAATAAACCGAAACAATACACAAAATTTTGGCATACGAAAATTCTATTGGGAAGCGAAATTGATTCTTTCAGAAGAACAAACCATTGATTGGAAATCTGTTAACAGAAGATATATATGCCGGTCGTGGTCACTATTTGTACTGCGTATTATTTTAGTGGGAATTTTTGGTTGGTAAATCATTTGTTTTCTATTGGGATATTTTCATATGTTATGGATCTTCTTTGTCTGGTAATTTTGATAAGATGTTTTAATTTTAAATGTTTTTGTTATTTTATTTCAAACTAAAACTACTTGTATAAGAAGTATCCGCAACTTTCATAAAATTTTCAAAAAGAAATAACCTTTATTTATCGTGATGTATATCTCGCCTGCTCCAAATTGGTAAATAGCTATGTGCTATTAACATTATATCAGCCTTTTCATCGTTCAGGATATTATATGATTAAATTTACTTTCAATGAGAAGCCCAATACTCAAGACAAAAGCTCGATCAGGTTTTGTACGAATAAAAAATCAAACTTCATAAAAATATTTCTTCAACTGGAGTTTTTGCTTCCGGGCCTATTATAACGTTTGAAAATATGTAAGAAGTCTAAATAGGATTTCTAGGAACGGAATGCTCGTGTTGAGCTCTTTCCTCGATACCGGCTCGATTTTATTTCCAATTCACTCGACCATGCTGCCGAGATAGCGTTGGGAATTTAAGTAAAATACCGCTAAGCGATCCACTGAAGTATTCACCTGCGGGAATTTTTGATTGGGAAATTCAATTTTATCGTGCTTTTTGATTAACGGTACTGCTGCAGTTCGGTTTATGTAAAGCTGTTCAAAAATTCAAAGGATATTGAATAAGATTTTGTTTGAATTGGGAAGTGGTACGTAAATAGTTAAAAGGCAAAACTTACAAATTAATTTGAAGGATCAAAGGAATGACGTATATTAGATTCTGAGAACCTTTCGCAAAAGTTTATCTTGGCAAGATGTAATAAATGAGTAACTTAAAATCATGTACCACTTTAATAAAAGTTAGCTTTCATTTAGATTTTAATAATTAAATGTATAATGACTGACATTTCTATTTAGTTTTTTTTATTAACATATACTTATTGCTAAATCACTATAAAAATACCAGTAAAAAAACATTTTAAATATTATTCTGTGGCTTAAAATAAAATAAAAGATGAGGCGAGAAATTTGTTGACGGGAAACTAAAATCTTCTAGTGATTCGTTTATGTCTAAAGTATGTTTCCTTATTCCTTCCGGGAGATAATGCTCGTAGTCATTATTTTACATGACGTGATTTATTTAAGGAAATGTGACAAAAATGACCTCAAAAGACGATGAAAAGTGTTATTCCTGCAATATGCAATCAATTGTGTCGTCGCTTGTTGTTGAACGTGCTTACCTGCTGTTCGGAGTAGATACTGACTGCCGCATAAAGAATGGATACAATATTATATCATGGAAATTAAGTACGTTAGGTATACTATTTTTGCGCCATGTTTTTTTTCGTAGTTTCGTAGTAGCAAATGAACATGCAGTCCATCTGATGGTAAGTGACAACTGCAGCCCATGGACATTTATAATCAACCCCAGATAAGATCAAAGTCCTACCTAAGGTTGACCACAGACGCGTTGCTTCCCATGAGGACTGAGAGTTGGAACGCCTCGGGTAAGTATGTCTCCGTTACCACCAAACACCTACACTTTTACCACATTTGATTTCAGAACTCATAGTGTAGCATATTAGAGGAAACAAACTTAAAGAGAGGAGTAAAAATTGACTAGTAAAAATGACTAAGAGGTTTCTTAGTCATTTTAAAAAATGTCTTTGATTTTTCCAACGATACGTACATCCAATTTTCAATAAAGACCCGTTTTCACTAAAAACTGTCAGAAGCTTACAATCTGGACCGTTTCCACGGAAATGTGAATTGAGTTCGTGTTCCCGCATTAAGCGCCACGTGACGTCACGATAGCAGTACCGATATGTGGGTAGTTTGCATAAACAACCCTTTGTTATAATGTGCTAGCTTGTTGATTTTATCAACGCGTACGTTGTTTTACAACCTGTTGTGAATAAGCTTTAATACAAAAAGGTTTATGGAACAGCCTGTTTATCGGTTTTCATGGGATTTGTTGAAAAATCAGGTCTTTGTTTTTTTTCATACGGGTTCTTCATAGATTTGAATTTGAAGCGCTCATAGCTTTGGTTATAAAAACCACAAGTTGTTAGAATTACTTTTGAAAACATCTCACTTAATTGAATCATTGATTAGCTTAAGCTACATCATCAACGTAATTATTATTGTCTCATTAAGGACGGGTTCGGTCTCATGAATCAAATATTTTAAAACTTATGTTGCTAGATTTCAAAATGGTTTGTTTTCTCAATTAATATGAGCTATTAATTTCTCGTATGCCCATGACTTCAAAATAATGTGCGTAAATAGTCATAGCCTCACTTTTACAAAATCTTTTATAATTCTCCTTACAAATGAATTAAGAATACGATTGTAACAGCTTTTATACTTTACTTTCATCTTGTTGTAGACATAAAGTCTAGCCCAAGATGATATATGAAGGTGTGTTAATCTCGTTTATAATCATCCTAAGCTGCGATACTCATAAATAAGTACACGATACATACATAAAATTAATTCCACCAAATTTTCGGCGTCGTTAAACCGATTTTTCTTGGTTTACGAGTGCGCGCGTAAACTCTAAATTTTACTTCTGTTAGTCGCAAACTTTGCGAATGGTCTATAAATTTGTAATGGTTTATGGGCTTTAAAATGTTAATGTTCCGTTATGATTTGAAATTGCAGTCGTTATTATTTCTAGAAATAACCAAAGTCAAAAAGGTAATAATGCATCAAGTTGCACGCTAAGAAACAATTAGAAAGGGTTCGTGTACCGAACATGAAGTGGTCGATAAAATCGTAATGGTAAGTGTAGGTCAAATATCAATGTTTGTTCGGGTTTATTTGCTGAAGGCTTACGTGCAAACGTTTGAACTAACATATTAAGGTTTAGTAATTTTTCTTACCTAATCCATAATTGTTTGGATTACATTTTTTAAATTGTAATTAACTTGTAATTATATATTTTAGTACTAGCTGATCCCCGCGGTTTAACCCGCAAAATTTTGTCTGTCTGTTTGGCTGAAGTAATCTTTTAAATGGCTGGACCCATTTTGACAGGACTTTCACTGGAAAATAGCTGAAGGTCTAAGGCGTAACATAGGCTACTTTAATTTTGGAAAAAGCATTAGCGCGCGCCGCATGCATGCGACCGCCGTCATGGGAGAGCGGTGTGTTACCTATGTACCTATAGATTTGTATTAGTTTTTACTTTTTTAACGCGGGTGGAACTCCGGGATTCAGCCAGTTTTATAACATAGATACAAGTCTTACTTAAATACTTACCGTAATACACAAATGTAATACTTAATTATCATAAGTACATATAGGTACCTACAGATTTCTACAGATCCCATTGATCTGAGAAATCCTTGTTATTACTAACGTAATGAGTACCAAACATACCGTATTATATAATACGTACCTATTCGACTAATGAGCAATTAATTATGAACGGAACTTAAGATCAATTAGCTGGAAGCATTTAAATAAGTGATACTTATTCGTTTATGAATGGAGAATTCCAATTAAGTTCTCAAAGAACGCCGTGGAAAATACTTTGAAACTCGAAGCTGGAGAAAATCGTAGTTTTTGCAGAGTTCTTAAGGTATTCATGTACCCTGTACTAGTTATTACAGGGTATAAGGTTACAGGTTCAAACCCTGATGATAGAGATATTTAAAAAAATAAATTTAGATTTTATTCTGGATGATAAATTCCAGACTATGTCTAAGCTCTCTTAAATAACTTTGGTTTTTGTTCTGGGTCTGGGTGTTTTGTACGTGCCATGTATATTGAGCCAGAAAATAGGCAAGTTGGTATATCCAGAATTGCAGTACGTAGATACCAGTGTAGAGAGCACTTATTTATTTACAAGGAAGATGGGTTCCCATTAAAATTTAAGGCCGAGACGCTTACACAAAGGGTTGCACACTTAGTTAGTCCTGAGGGGTCCGTAAATAAATTCCACATGCTATGACAGACTGAAGTAATCCAATCCTTTTTTATCTGTTTACATAAATATTATATCCACATGTATTGCGTCTTATAATTCATAGTGAGTGTAAATAATTCAACATAGTTAACTAGCCTTTGCCCGCGGCTTCGCGCGCATTAAATTACATATAAACCTGCCTCTTGAATTACTCTATCTATTAAATTAACGGCATCAAAATCCGTTGCGTGGTTATAAAGATCTAAGCATACATAGGGACAGATAGCGGAATGCGACTGTGTCTTATACTATGTAGTGATGATAGTGATATAGCATAACATATTTTTTACCCCAAGATTGCCGATAAATTTTACACTTTATGTATTTATTTTATTACATTATTTTTAGACCAAGGTTCATATACATCAAAATCTGAAATTAATTCCATACTTAGGGCAAGAGCACAGCACGTCAAATCTATTTGAGAAAGGTTTCAGCCTCTTAAAAGTTAAATGGCTCTTTTCAGTTTTGATTAAACTAAACAGGCGCCTGTGACTGGGGCTCATTAATCTGAGCGGCCTCATCGAAGTTATAATAGGCTCTTAGAGAAACTGGCTCATTGCGATTTTTTCCTTTCGCTTGTTGGTGAGTTGGTTTATTTATTTAAACCTATAAAGTACAAAGGCGGACTTAATGTTAAGTTTTCTGGCCTTCGATCTTAAGTCAAAGAAAAAGCTAAGATGGAAATTTATTTTATCGGCAGCACAACCAAGATTTGATTAAATATTTGTCTCAGAGACTAAAAAATAGTTTTTAAAAGTTAGTTATATTACAATTATTAGGATACATAAAATAGGGATAACACTGATAAAAAGCAGTTAAGAACATTTGCAATGCCAAAGGAATCGCCAATGCATCGCCGAGTTTGAAAAGCTTCTTTTGCATATTTGATGAAAATTCCCATTTCCTAACTATCCTGGAATGTCTAGTTATTTCTACGATGATAAATCTCAAAATATTCTTTAATATCACACATATGAAGAATATTTTTCTTATGAATATTAGGTTTTTACTATAACTGTATCTTAGAATTAAAGATGTATTTAAGATCTTACATGGTTACGTGCTACACTTTCATAGTCCGTTCCATATTTATTAGCAACTGCAACTAAGACGTAGAATTAAGATCCAAAAGATCTGGTTTTGTCTATAGATATGATCTAGAAATTCATTGCCTCTTCTTGTTCCAGAGCGTCTTAACGTCCTTTACGAGCGGAACTGGACCAGGCTGGTCCACGAGCAACTCCGCAAGTTCGAGTCCTCCATAGTGGCGGCGGCGAGGCAGTCGGAGGTCCCTCCGGAACTGGCGATGGACACTAAATGGACATTCTCCGGCGCTGTGATATACTGCATTACTTTGATTACTACTATAGGTAAGTTTAGGCAGTTATTTTCTAGATCGGGGCCTCAAATTGCAGACTTATTCCTATAATTAATTTTTCAAGTTATAACATATCATAAACTAATATGTCTGAAAATTCTAGAAGAAAAGTTCTAAAACTTGTGTGAAGTATATCAATCCTCATTGGCCTAATTACTCTTCATGAAAGGACATCTATAGCCAGCTGGGAACAATAATGGGTTGAAGATGAATGCTTTCATCAGGGTCTCGCAATAGTAATAACGCTATGAAAATGCATGTGTATAAATGTGAAGAAATGTTTATCTTAATTGGCGATCTCTTGCTTGTAAACTTACAGGATATGGAAACGTATCACCGCGGACAGCAGCGGGGCGTGCAGCAACGGTAGCGTACGCAGCAGCGGGGGTGCCTCTAACCCTCGCGTGTTTAGCAGGCTTGGGGGCCTCACTAGCTCGCTTGGCCAGACTAGGCTGGTTGAGAGCCACGAAGAACAAAGTGCCAAATACTTGGAGAAAGGATGGTGAGGTGAGGCTGTTGCTTTTGAAAATATAAGACCGTCACCGTAGTCATAATAAAATTGTAATAATGTAATTTGTGTATTACATAGATAATTACTGCCTCTAGATGCCTGCCTTAAGATGAATAAATCGTAAAAACTATGATTAAAACGGGTTGGTATTCTTAAGAAAAACAGCGAATCTTGTTACATTGAAGTCATTTAGGCCAAGCTACTTTAAATGACGGCGGATTTTCGTCGTCCTGTAAAGGGTTATCTTAGCAACGTCTTAACCTATTTCGATACGACACCCAAAAACGGTTTTCGAGCTTAAGCTTCTTCCAAATTGCAGATTTTTGCAAAGATTTAAAAATAGCATCAGAATTAATCTCGGAATATTGTACTTTTTATATGTTGTATCAAACGAGCATGAAATTCACTTGATAGGAAAAGATCATTGCCATTTAAAGATATCTGTAAAAACTGTAAAACTCGCACATAATCCTTTCATCGTAACGCATAACTCCTTCACGTTAGAAATATAGTAGGTGTAGCGGTGGTACCTCTCTAGTCGAACAATGGTCATCCTACAAATTTTCAGATATTATCAAAAATCTAAATATCTCATTGATATTTGTCATCAACTGCCTTATTATTTTCCTACGCAGCTTGAGAACCACTTCCAGTTACACGAGCAGCAGCGTCTACTACCTCAGCCAGCGGAACACAACCAGTACACATCGTTTCCACCACGAACACACAGATCGCCTGGCACCGTCCGAGCAAGAGCGGGAGACAGAGGACAATACTCTCAAGTGTTTGAACGCGCCCCAGCCAGTCCTAGAGCAGCGACTCTCGGCCGGTTAAAACGCAATGCCTTGGCTAGTGGTAAGTCACTTTACAACTATAAAGCAGCGGAAGACATTTCTTTATTTTTTTTTTTTTTATTATTTACCTAACGATAAGGCATACGGGCCACCTGATGGAAAGTGGTCACCGCCGCCTATGGACATTTGCAACAGCAGAGGGGGTCGCCAATGCATCGCCGGCCTTGAAGGAGAGCTCATTTTGCAGCTTTTTTGAAGAACCCCATGTGGTAGCGCTCCAGGAATACATCAGGAGGAAGTTCATTCCACATCTCGCATGCCCTGGCAAGAAAGACCGTGTAAACCGAATATAATTAGACACGTCACATTTAACGCAGAATAGCATAAATATACGCATCAACACCCTATGCTATAAGTTACTTCTTTTAGATCTATCAAAAGCCTTTAAGAAATATCTAAACAAAAGCCAATGACTGAATATTCTAGACTATTTGAACAAGTCACATCCAGACTGAGGGTAGCAACGTTCGGTGAAAAACGTGCTTCAGCGAACCGTGTCTAAGTTTACATCATCCGTCAATGGAACCCATTCAAGAAGCTAATTTAAAGCTTGTAAAAGATTTTGGTGAGATACTTACCGGTGCTACCTTGGAATCTTAAGTAAGAGCACCTGCTTATTCTCATTATGTATACGTTCCCACAGTTGAAGATCGTCTGATAATACGAGTAGTTTTACTTAAAAAGGTTCAAGCTATGTTTATCTCAACATTTCGAATGGCAAATATTTGGAATTGGACTTGTCAGAGTTAAGAAAATCATGTTATTCGACATTTGAGTTGCTAGGTAAACAAAATAATACAATAGAATGATGCATTCAAAAGTGATGGTTTGTTTAAGAGTCGCCATAATCCTTAGTAATATAATAAAGTCATATATTTGTATTATTCACAGAACCACACACATCATCAGCTCTTCAAACACAAACCCTAGATCGGAAGAGGAGTATGGGGAACATGAAGTGCCTAGCCACAGTCCATGGTCCTGGTCGAGGGAGAGGTCGCGGGACTATCCAGAGGCCCCGAGGTCCTGCGATAGAACAACTAATAGCTGAGGAGTGCGGTGAAGTAATATTGAATAGGAGTCAAGAGGAATTAGATGATTCTGAAGACCCTGATGAAACGTAAGCTAAACTAAGGCATTTTATAGAAAGATTATGAGTAGAATTAAACCAAATTAAAAGGTCAACAAAGTAATAAGTTTCTTATATTTAATTATCTTAAATCTTGTAGAATAATTACTTATTATCATAAGAGAATGAAAAAACCAGAAGAAATATTCTAATAATAGTCACTAAAATATATCCATACGATAAGTAATTACTAAGTCACACTAATCAGTATTTTGCCTCATGTGTTTCTTCTTTATTCTTATAAGCCAGCTCACATTCTGTTTTTTATTCGCAGGGTCTGTCCTCACGACACCCCATCACGCGTGCCTTTGATCTGGAACGAGGATACCCGGAAGGCAAAGAGCTGTGCCGTTCCCAGCAGTAGCGCTTCCACCAGCGTCCAGCACCACAGTCACACTATCGAGCATTGCCACGTCCCTGTTGGCATTGTCCTGTTCCTACTCTTAGCGTATATCTGCGTTGGAGCTGCTATCTTCTCTGCATGGGAGAACTGGAGCTTCCTCGACGCTGCCTACTTTTGCTTCATAGCCTTAGCGACGATCGGCTTTGGAGACTTTGTACCTACTAGTTTCTTGACCTCAAAACAAACGACAGAGAACTCCAAAAGCGAGTATATACAAATGATTGCGTGCTGTGCGTACCTCGTCTTCGGACTTATATTGATAGCAATGGCATTCAGCCTTCTGCAGGACGAGGTCGTAGCCAGATGTTCGCAACTAGCCAACAGTTTGGGCCTATCACGACAATGACAGTACGAGAAAAGTGATTGCAGTTCAACTGACAATCATTTGAGAATGTTATGATCGTTGTTCCAAATTCTGATAGATTTGGATGACCTCTGTCGTTCCGTAGGTCGCGTATATACTTCGTATATCATAGTGTATTTCACAGTATCATTGTACAATAAATATCATTATTTTCTCATATCCGCGTAAATGAAATGTATTATTAATTTAAAGGTGAATTTGAAACTTTTTACGGATTTGTACTCAAGATTAAGAGGTGTGATGTAAATAATGTATAAAGAAACTATATTTAAAAGCAAGGCTGACATTGTAATGAAACAATAAAATTGTGTGAATTGTAATGTTGACTTTTATTTTTAAACCTACATATTTTCTCAATACCTACATGATGCATTCCGAAGTTATTAGTCGTTAAGTGTCGCTACATTCGATCTACAGTCTACATTCAGTCTCGATGCAGAATATAGCTACATTTTAGATCGAGATCTTCATATAAGAACACCCACAACAGACATAAGTTCAAACTCATTAACTCTAAATTACTCAAAAACTAAAAACAAATAAAAATATCAATATAGGCTTATATTGAACCTACAAAGATACCTATATAAAACAGTAATGAGTTGTATTCCCAATACCGCGTAGGATTACAATAATCCTGTACAGGACGGCCAGACCCCCGACAGACGTTCCGATCCCTGGCATCCCAAAATCCAAGTATTAGTGCCTTACTATAAAAAACGGTAGATCTTTCACGATTCGGCTTCGTCAGTATTAAACGCTGTTGTTTTCTTTTTTGAAAATAATTATGTATATGGAAGCAAAAGATGAAGATAAAACGTATAGCTAACGCTAAACCATTCGATTCGCACATGAAAGGTTGCAGAGAATTTATACAAAAGTTATTTGAGAAATCTATCCCTAAGAGAGTTAAAAAGGAATGAAAATGAACTTGTGTGTGAATACGGAGACTTAGGTTCAAAAATATACGAAATCAAAAATTAGGCTGGCAACATTCACTACCATATTTTTTCGCGACAACGATCCAAATAATCGGATCGAAACAGCGCCATGTTATTTAAAAGTTGTCCTGAATATGCCTATGGTAACAAAATGTACACTTTCAGCGATGAAAATGTATTTTTTAAGTTCACCGTCTAACATTATGCTGCAAACCCATTATTTTAAAGGCTTTAACAGCTTCTGTTGCTTGCAAAAACATTTTAAGATACGTAGGAACGTCAGGAATAACATTTTTGTTTTAATTTGAATATGCTCTTCTCTTGATGCTAGATTTTTACCAACGCTAAAACGCTGTAAAATATTTTAGCGTTTGTGAAAATAAATGATTATTCTTTTAAACGAATAACAGTCTTTCTGATGTTAAACAGGGAATTTTACTATACCTACATAGAGATTAACTTTATAACACTTAATAAATCTCATATATCAATGTCCAATTTTAAACTTGAAGAATCCGTTCGGCGTTAAGTGGAGGTCATTAGTATTAATAAAAACGTTCACTTTGTTAGACTCGACTAACTCCCAACGGATTATTTACATTGTTACTTTTATATGTACCTAAATATAAATTATGGAATTGTTGGTACCTGGATTTCCGCAAAGTAACGTCTGAAACTATGAATTAAGTTTTGATAACTTGATTTTAACAGTATTTACTGCCATAAAATCAGCTTTTGGAAAGACTGTACTTATACATAGGTATAGTCTTGTTATTCTACAAATATAAAATATAAAATACCGTTTAATTTAAATGTATCTGTACAATATTGGCGTCTAATTAGGTACGTGTAATATTACCGACTACATATACGTTTTTGAACCTATCCATGAAACCACCAATCCACTTAAATTTAGAAAATACCATTTCATTACAGTTGCTGACCCAGTCATTCGCAGGCAGCAAAACACTCATCCCTACAAAAATCGAAACGCCCATTTACCGTGGCCCTCATGGTTAATTCCGCTGGGTCATTGCGACCGAGGTGCGCAAAATTACAATTAACATATAAATGGTCACACGACCCACTGTCCCTTTTAGCGAAATTACAAAAGACATCCTGTAACAAGAACTTATACGTCCTGGATAAATGACATGAAGTTTTTATGTAAACGGGGCCTTTGGCAAAAAGGAGATGTCGAATAAAAGTTCGGTCCATTTCTATGTTGGACATTTCTTTGAATACCAAATGTCGGTAGAATACTTCTGAAAAGTAAATCCGATTTGTTAGGAGTACTGAATTAAGATTAAATTATTTTCTTCAATAAAAGTTGATCCTGAAAACGTTAACATGATCTGCGATGGTAATCTATGGTCTAAAGATCATTTTTATTGTAGAAATAGAGTCGTAGCCAGCACAGTTAAGGGCTTTTAATCTGTTGATGGCGTGGAAAAACAAGCCTTTATTTGTAAATTTTGAAATTAATTTGAAATTTATTTTAGTATAGGTACTTATCTGTAAAAAACAGATAAATGAAACTCGTCTATTGGATCGAAATAATAACAAACAACAACAGAACTTGTTGTCATTCAAGGATCGTCCTCGCTCGGTATTGCTCAACTTTGGATCGCTTGCAATTTGTCACTGCGATGCTATGAGCGCTTCCAAGGTAACAACTCGTGTTAGCTTCAACAAAAGAATACATGATCATGCCCCACAGTCATCATACAGTGCCATAACAGCAGACGTTTAGTTAGCTCCTACTGCACAGGGTTTATTGTCAACAACAACTTTTGTATAGTTACTTTTGTAACAAGCAGGCTATATTACACGATATAGACTGTCGTAAATGTCATCTAATATATACTCACGGTTCAGTACATTTTTTGCTAAAAAGGACTTCAATTATATCTAAATTAATGAAGCTGTTTAAAACGCAATATTTTTCTTATTTTTTTATTTATTTATAAATTTATTAATGTACATTGCAAAAACATCAGTTTAGAAAATAACTAATATAGCATTATGATGTATGTTTCTGACTTATTTTTGCCTTAAGTAATCATTTTATGATAGCAATATATTTAACATTCTCTTCGGCTCGGGTTGTTGCTAGGCTCGGATCTCTCTTCAAAAGGGAATGAACTGATATGATCTGAAGCATTGCTGCTTCAGATCATATCAGTCAAACATTTTGGTAGAAATACAATACCTATTTGGTAATACCATGGTAGTAGAAAATAAAGGCCTTTACTACCGGTTAAACATCTTAAAACGTAAATCGAAACGGAATACGATTGAAGGAATAACCGCTGTAAGCTTTCCCTAAAGGATTGAATTATTATTCGAAGCGATTCCATTGTGTTATGGTATTTCGTTAATAGCTTTCATGCCGAAATATATTGCTAAATTGCGTTCGTGGATCGTTGTTGCCATTCGTGCAATAGAATACATTTTGTAACAGTTAAAATTAAATACACCATATTATAATTGTACCTATGTGATTTACTTGGTATTGTATGATTCTTAAGAATCGTAAAGTACCTACGTGCATATTATATTATTACAAGCGTAAATTTAATTTGCCTTGTGTATTGGTACGTTAATGAGTTATCTTGCAACTGAATGTTAAAACCGGTAACGACCATCGATTTAGCTGAAATACATACAAAAATAAATAAATACACGTCTGGTTTGTATGACAATGCATGATTAGTTTAAGAATGTTATTTTAAATCCAATATGGCTGATTCTTAAAGATGGCGGACCATTTTTTTTAATCACCACCCATATCATGGGGGTAATTAAATAAAAAAATTGGTAATTGGTATTAAATAAAAATAAATGTGACAAAAAAATCGAAAAATTACATTTTTTTATTTTTTATTTCATAGTAATCGAAATTACGGTAGCGTTTTAAAGACCTACTTAGTAAGGTACTTTGATTAAAACATAATTTTGATTTTAGTCTATTATTCATAAAACATAATATACAAATATGTACGCGTTACAATAAAGTACTGTCAGTGACAATTTGAGATATTAGTATTTCAAATGGCATTTCACTGAGCCTATTGTTGCCAAATGCATTCACAATGTAATTAGTTTACGCAATATGTTACGTTCTAGTGGAATTTTGACAAGGGGAACTGTGAACCAACACGGATGTTGTAGTTCAACTACTTTTGAAATCTTTAAACGTTTATGATCTTCTAATCTGTTTAGACAAGTTAGTCTGTTAGACAGAGTTTGGTACTTTTCTTAAACTACCTCATTTTTGTTACTATTTAAATTATGTTAGACTTGCGACCATTATGGCAAATTGCACTACTTAATGAATCTTTTTTTTTAATTGACGTGCATAGAAACCTACATTATTATGAATTCGCTATTGTCTTCACTCACTACTGTTTATAAGTCTTCGTCCAAAATAGGAAGAGTTAAGCTCAAGGTCCAGCATGTTAATAGATCACACTATATTTTTTTGGCTTGATTGAATAAACGTGGAAAATATTCTAGGTTTTATTGCCGAGAGAGAAAGAAATAAAGTTTGCAAATAAAAAAGTACTTAGCAGTGAAGAATAAAAACGCTGCAGCCATCCCTTCTTAACCCCGTTAACTAGAAAAGTGTAAAAAACAGGTACTTGGCAAATGATCTATAATTAGTTGTAGAACAAAGGAGACGTGAAAAACTTCAAGGTTAACAGGTGTTTGGAAGACATCGATCATGGACGCATAGAAGACAAATGAAACTTCACCGCGGTCCATCCATCTTGCGTAACATACGATAATTTAGCACTCTGTCACTTTTTAAGGTCACTCATAGTAGTCCAGTCATTTGGTAGTTTTACCTGGAAAGTTTTCCGGGAGTTTTGAAAATTGGTTAATTTATAGATTTGGGCATGCTCTTTTCGAATTTCAACTTTGCCACCTCGTACCCCCGCCGCTCGCGCCGCCATCTTGAAAAAATGGCGCCTAAAATCGGTTTTTTGGGAATATCTCCTTTCCGATACGTTTTACGAAAAAAATAGTTATGTACAAAATTAAACTAGAAAAAAAATCCTACAATTTATGTATCAATATATTTTTTCATAAAATCAGTAGTTTTTGGCGTACGAGCGCCGCAAAGTATTATTCATCTGCACCACCACGTGTCTTTCGTACTTCGGACTGGACTATAGAAGTAAGGCTCAAAAAGCCACAAAAAACAACGAAAGATTAAGTTAAAAATTTATTGGATAGATCTCAGATAAATAAAATAGGTAGATTACTCACCGCATTGTATTTGCGTGAAGCCAAAAAACTACGCTACTTACATGTATTTGTGCGCACACACTTACACAAAACTAGCGTGGTTTCTTGTCAGTTCCTTTAGTTTATTTACGCTCACACAATCACTTTTATAACCCGACCATTTTAAAAATGGCTACATTCTTTTGTTAGGGATGATAGATCTACCTACTTTATTTATCTGAGGGATAGATTTACTTACGTCAATGGCGAGACCAGTTTGGACTCCGCTCAGAATAGTTAGATTACTTGCAAATAAAATCATTTTGGTTCCCGTTTTCTAGGCTGATTCAAGCTTATGGCTATCTTTCAGAATAAGGAAGTAGCGGGCACCACAATAGTATTGTGGCTACCTACTCTCTTATTTATAAAATGAGCCTTGCATATTGCTATGATTTTCTTACGATTTGATATTTATCATCTTTTTATATTCTCGTAATTCTTCATTCTTCTTCTCGTTCATCTCGTAATTTCAAATATATTAAGGACTACAAAAGCAATTACAAAAATCGTCTTAAAATCAAAAGTTCTAATTGTTTCCCAAAATTACATTTTAATTGGCTTTTTGTGGAACCAGTGATAATTAATTTTTTCTATGTACTTATTTTTTTTAAATAAAGCCATTCATTCGCCATTCGACTAAGATTCTTATTTCAAAATTCCATCTACAACTAGGTCGCCTAAACTTAAATCCAACGAACTCTTGATTGAGGATTCGTTTGTCGTCGAATACCAATTTCATTTGTGAGACATTGTCAGGCCATAAGTCTGACAATATCTCACCGAGAGCGTATTAACTATAAGCGAGTAAAGATTATCAGCCTCAAGTTAAACAAGTGATAACGAATGATTGATAAACAGCAATAAACTGCTAGTCGTAATGATGCACACGTATTGTAAGACTTCCATCCATCCATCTGCCTTTTGAGGTCCACTGCTGGACGTAGGCCTCTCCTAAATTGCGCCACTCCAACCGGTCTTGTGCCTTCTGAATTCAGTAGTTTCCCGCTGTCTTCTTCAGATCATCAGTCCACCTGGTCGGGGGGCGACATGTAAAACTTATTTTAAGATTTTCTGCAAAGGCAAATATAATTTCATGAGGCATTACAAATTATACTCTTTTGTTACCCTTCGTATCCTAACCATCTGATAATTTTTTACCTAAGAACTATGACATTATAGTCGTTAAACTCTCACTCTCTACTCTTCAAAACTTCAGTAACGAAAATAGTTTTAGTACATCACGCTTACTTTGTGCTGTTTAGCTCTCTCCTCTCCCTTGCCTCTGTCGTTTCCATCTTTCCTCTTAATCATATATTAATAATTAATTTGACTTATAAAATACTATAATTATGTAAGACATTGTTGTGAAAATCGCTTTCCGTCACGCCTCAGTTGGAGCAAGTTCCTAACCGGTCGATTCCTCTCCGCAGAGAAACTTCGTGTCACTAAAGGTTGCATTCAAAAGTTTTATTAAGTTTGCTCCGTCAAAGACGTGGAAACAGGTGGGGGTTGGCTGTAATATTTCGCTATTCGCTATTCCCTATTCAAAACTAGTTTGAATAAGCAACTCCGGCCTCGAACGATTGAAGTGACGTGACTTCATTTATGCCGGCTATGTTGTTCATTTATTCGTGCTTTGATAAAAGGCCAATTGAAACTTTTCAGAGTGCGGCCCTGTCTTCTTTTGCATTAAAATGCCGCATTATTTCTTTCAAGCCGATTGGAGTTATTGCAGAAATTATTGCACCGAAGATGGCAAAATTGAAAACGTATTCGAAGTTTATGAATTCGTTTTTTGTATTTGTTGGTTTGAATTTGCTTGTGGAAAAGAATGGATTACGATAGAATAAATGTCAGAATGATTCGTTACTCAGACAAAACTATTTTGGTATGTATTTAGGATTCCTTTTCTGTTTTATGATAAACCCTGAAAAAATATTATATTTATTTATATTTTGTATTGTATTTGGAGAAAAGGCGTATTACACGCTAAGAGAAATGGTCCCCAATATAAAAACAAAATATTCACTGTTGGCTATGAACAGGTGCGACTCCCAGAGATTTCAATAGCCGTTCCAGCCTTCATGCTTTATAAAGGCATCCTTCGGCATTTGCGTACTCAAACAATATAGGTGGTTCGTATGGTTATAAAACTGTTCGGCTTGGCAGAATTGTCTCCTCGAGTATGGCATAAATATAAAGTAACCCCAACACGCGTTTGTTAATCTTCTTAAGTAACTTTCTATAAAAAAAGAGTTTTTTTCTCTTCATCCGTACTTTTTTATAAAAATCCATATTAGTATGCTAACCATTCGATAGTAAGTTGCCACTGCCATTCATTTACGTCTGTAACTATCCCCAGATAAGATCCTACCTGAGATTGACCACAGACGGGTTGCTACCCCTGAGAACTATGTTGAAACGCCTCGGATGTATGTCTCCCGTACCTTATCGTTCAGACTAAAACGCCGCAGAGTTTTAACTTAACATTGTTATTATTACCATTCACGGTTTAATGTTTCTACTGACAAATAGTTCTACCATACACATAACAAAATATTTTAGTAAATAGTTATGTTTTTAACGAGTAGGTGTGACATCAAAAAGAATGTCTTTAGAAGACGATCCATTGAAAAAGCGTAAAAGACTCATATTTACGCAACAACGTAACAAAGAGCCGTGCTCCGAACAAGCTGAAGCTAATGGCATATTTATATGACAACGAGCAAAATATTAGTTCGAAATAGGTGTGAATATTCCCTAGAGATATAGTGGAGTTTAATGAGAGAGAACGCCGTTATTAATACTAATGGTCTCTCCTTTGCGCTTGTAGATAAGTTTTAAAAGTTTAAAACTGGACTTTGTCATAGTGGACCATTTATATATCTTAAGTCTCGTTGAAGTGTCTGTCTGTTATTTGAAATAACTGTTCTTTGAGTTAATAACACACATTTTGGTGTGGCTCTACCATACCAAAATGTGTATTTGAGAAGCGTGTATGTAAGCGAAATGTGTATGTTATGCTTGTTTGTAATATGTAGATACAGGTAAGTAGTCGACTCGCTAGAATATTTTTATAAAATCCGTATAAAATTATACATGTATTAATGACTCATAGAGCCTTCGAAAGTATATGACTCGCATACAGTAACCGAAAGCCACTAGCGGTCACCCATCAAACTTTTGTCGGCTCCCGATGTTGGATTAGTTTGCTATGACCTACATAAGCAGTTATGGGCACATAAGCTACGGGATGATGATTGTATTATGCGTGCTTATAAATTATTTCATGGGACTCTTCGAAAAAGGTACAAAACCAAATGAGTTCTCCTTCAAAGCCGGCGATGTATTGGCGAGTCCTCTGATGTTACAAATGTCCATAGTCGACAGTGACTACTTTCCATCAGGTAGCTCATATTGTTACCTATATATACCTATATAAAACCGTGCTATGCTGGTATGAGACAAGTAAAAGAATATGGAAAGTGCCTCTAGTGAAGAACTGAATTGTGATTTTAAGATATATAAAACATCAATAAATATTTTCCCGCAATACAAGTAACTCTTTAAGTCACGTACAGTGATTTTTACTAAAAAATATTTTATCTCTACGTGATTGATCTTCAAAGGTTTTTAGATGATGATAAAAATTATAAAGAGGTCTGAGATTTTTATTTTCGAGTTTTTAGTAATACTTTATAGCTGACAAGAATATGTCTAGGGGTAACCCTGATTTATATCTCATTATGGATTGATACAAAATTTTAAATGTAAAACATTTTGTTAGGGTATGTGAATTTTCTTAAGCAAAATATTTGTATCAAAGGCTTATACGCTAGACGGTAAAATATGCTTATGATGTTCAAAGAATATATTTATTAAATTTATTTTGAAATATCGTGGAATATACTTGAGTTTTAGTCGTAAAACATCAAATATTTTACAGAAGAGTTTCTCAATTTTACGTTGGTGTCCTAAATGGGTACGTATTTTTGTTGGTAAATGTACGATATATTATTTGTAAATCTTCGTTACAAAAGCTTCACGAAAAAAAGAAAATAACATTGGTATTTGAGCCAATGCTAACGCCTGAAGATTATTGCAGATTATTTATATCTTTGCTGAAATGATTGCAAATACCTACTCTCTGTAAACTTCTATGTAGGTTTAGGGTTTATTTGAATTAAAGATATCTCCGAAACCCACAAATAAATTATTTTATGATTACGAATTTGTGAGTAAAGACATCGATTGAGTTTTAAAATATTTTTAAAGAAATCCTAAAAAAATTAAATACTAGGTACTAAAATGTAAGATGGATGAAAATTTCATTTACATTAAAATTATTCTTTTAAGATCCAAAATTATAATTTGAAGGTAAATAATAATCAAAGTATACATTACAAAGATGCATAAGTTAGAAATAACAGAAACCACGTAAACCGTTACGACGTAAACGTTAAGTTATGATCGTCGATCGCACAGAAACGCTAGCTGCAATGGAGCATTTTACAGAATATTGCGCAATAGAAATATGAAGGCAAACAAATAACCAGAACGTTAGAAATATGAGCCGTTTCAATTGCTCTTTCAGTTTTTTACTATTGCTGAATTGTATAAGTATGTATTTATTGTTACCTATTTGTGTAAGTACCTACTCTATTTAAAGTCTTTTATTTCTGTATACATTTAGGCACAGTTTTAAAATCTCTTAGAAACCACCTAAATGAGCTATTTTGTGAGTAAATAACGAATGAAGACATCGTTTTAGTTGTAAGATCGTAAAAAAAAAACTAAACGTTAAAAATACTCAAAAACGATAATATAAAAGAGGTACTTCAAATAATAAAATTCAAAGTAAACAATCATATTACTCAGTCATACAAATACTATAGTAATGTAGATAAGTTAAAAATAACAGAAACCCAGTAAACCGTTACAGCGTAAACGTTGAGTTATGACCGTCGATCGCACAGAAACGCAATTTGCAATGAAGCATTTTACAGAATATTGCGCAATAGAAATATGAAGGCAAACAAATAACCAGAACGTTAGAAATATGAGCCGTTACAATTGCTCTTTCGGTTTTTTACTTTTGCTGAATTGTATAAGTATGTACCTATTTGTGTAAGTACCTAATCTATTTAAAGTATTTTATTTCTGTATACATTTAGGCACAGTTTTAAAATCTCTTAGAAACTACCTAAATGAGCTATTTTGTGAGTAAATAACGAATGAAGACATCGTTTGAGTTCTAAGATCTTAAAAAAAAACTAAACGTTAAGAAAGACTGGTAATCGAAGTATAAATAAATAAATAATAGAGGTGCTTAAAATAATAACATTCAAAGTAAACAATCATATTATTTATCATACAAATACTACAGTAAAGTAAATAAGTTAGAAATAACAGAAACCACGTAAACCGTTACAACGTAAACGTTGAGTTATGACCGTCGATCGCACAGAAACGCTATCTGCAATGGAGCATTTTAC
>DWPV01000890.1:0-23928 GCA_018251915.1 Urbanus proteus proteus | reverse complement strand
TAAAAGAAATTATAATATATAGGTACTCATAGTAATTTATTCTGTGATTTTACTTGCCTTTGCGTGTACGCTGGAAGTACATAATAAAAATAATATTAAAGTACCTACACTTAGCAGGTCATGCTCTTTATTGATTGAAAAATCGTTTTTTAAAAGAGAATCTATTATTTAAAAATACGAGAACATTATAGGTACTTATGGCATATGAATACCTATAGTTATATAAAATACTTGATTTGAGTGAAAATGTGTGAATACTTGATTTGTGATACTTTTGTTAACTTCAAAATCTCTACATCCATAATATTTCTATGTTTAAAATTATTATTTTTTGAAATAAGCGATATAATCGGTATGTCAGTAACAAAACGCCAAGGTACGAATATCTATAGATACCGGTAATCTTGCCTCGTTTCGGCTTCCGAGAAACGTATTGAGGTCGATAGCCATCACCATTTCTCTTTATATAAATATTGAACAACTGGATTGATAGACAGGCCCTTTTTAGTCATTGGGGTTGGATAGGCGCTTCTTTAGTTATGTTACTGACAAAATTTATGGCTAAATACGCATTTTGTTTCTTTAACAGTCGTGGCTTTATATATAATTGTTTTTGTTTAACGAAACGGTATGTTTTTTAAATACTTAAATACCTTCCAACATACGCTATGATTAATGGACACATAATATCTTAGACTCCGAATATTTCCTATAGATAGTACCAAGGAAATATTCCTAGATACTAACGTAGGAATATTTCCTAGGTACCTACTAGTTATTGTAGTTCATCAAATACTAAACATTTGTCTCGTAATAAACATTAATTTGTAAGTAAGTATTCAGATCAGTGCATTACTATTACTAGCCAGAGATAAAACCACTGGGAGCCCAAATGTTTTGACAATGGGTTACCCATAATCTAAAGGTTCGAAGTGAATTTAGCGCACATTGTAGAAGCTAAAACATTTCGTTACGAGTGGTTACGAATATATCAGTTTTGTTATGGAATGATTATATTTATAATTATAAATATAATTATAACATATTAAATTATACATATATTATATTTAAAAATATAAATTCAATAACAAAGTGTAAATAGATGTAGGTAGGTATATAAAATTGATAACTATTTAAAATCGAATTTGTCATATAAGACGATTTTAATAGGTATTTTTAATAACCTTTAGATTTAGGATATTCAAGCATTTGTCGAATTTAAAAGTTCACTGTTATCTCTGCACATTTTTCCTATGTTACTCATATGTAACAAATCACATGTCATGTAGGTATACTCTGCGCACATGACAGGAAATTCGTCCCATTTTAATAAGTTAAATAGTAATGAATTCTAACAATAATAGGTATTTTAAACAAAGAATTTCAGTTTGCTCTATGCATGAAACAAAGTATCCGGTCAAGGATGCGTAATTCAAAAATTGCTGAGTTTGTAGAGTAATAAATGAGTACTCGGCCCATCTCTAGACTAAGCCTTACTTAAAGACGATCTCAATTTCCCTTCCCAAAGGAGTGAGGTTAGTAAGTAAAAAATGAACGAGGACAATGACCTCAAACGACGTAGATATTTAATATCAAAAGTATTCCGCTTTGTTATAGGAATTGTTGACTCTGTTAATGGAAAATACAATTTCAAATCTAAAAATGTCGCTATTGAATTCTACCTGTAATTGGAGTAAGTGAGATAGCCTTTTGTGTTCAAAGGCGATTTCTAAAGGCATTTATTTGGTATGAACACAAACTAGTCTACTCCTAGAATGTGTAATCCTGCGTACCTTATATCTTATTGTTTTAGGAAACAAGAATTTTCTCACCAGTTTTGGACCTTCTTGATTATTCTTGATGTTACTCGTATTTATTTGAGTATAGTGTTACTACAAAAAATGTATTAAGTAGGTACTAATTACTTATTATTTTTTCAAGGTTATTTGTTTATCATAATTGATTATTTACATTTAAGTAAGACGAGTTAGATAAAAGAAACGCAAATGCCTGTACGTGTTATTAATAGGTATATGAACACGTTGGCCATAGATTAATAAGTTGCTTTTTCATGTAACTTATGTCATGACAATAAGAATTTACGTATATTAATAAGAAAAGCAATTAACAAAGCATCTCGAATTACTAACGAAGTTTGGCGGAAAGTCAATGTCCGTGGTGACCGCAGTGTTCCCAGACGACAAATCTAACTCGTGAACTTCGTGTAAGTTTCTTAGCGAAACTCGGTTACAATAACTCACGTCTTCTTTCTTGCAAGCAAGGTGAGTGGGAGTTTTATGTCATACAATTGCTACCTAGGGGGAACTTAACTGTAGAGTGTTGAGTGTGGTTGCGAGAAGTATTAAAATCTACAGTTGAACACGTAAACGTGTTTTTATAATAGAGAAAAAAATATATCTATCAGAACGAAATTTATATACACTATTAACCTTAAATGAGAACATTTAAGAGAAAAAGAACAGAGTAAAAATGCGTGCGTCATTTGACATAAGTATAAACAGGTTGCTACAAAAAGTATTTTGTTTTTGTCCACATGTGTGTTGAATTTAATAAATATATTAATTGTTAGTTTGGAAAAAAATGATTTAAAGGAGAGCGTAGCCTACCCACGTAAACTAAAAACTTGAAAAACTGAACAGTTTCTTAAATTATTGAAGTTTCATGATATGAAAAATAGAACCCCTTATTTTACTGCAGGAGTAGAAAAACAGTGCTACTACAGTTCAACCACAAAGAGTTTTACTAACTTTCAGTTTCGGGTTAATAGCTAACCCACATGTTGAAAGTTTTTAAACTACGCGGAAGCGTTCGACTACCGAAACCCACGTTATACTGTCAAAGGACAGAAACGAAAAGCCACAAAAATGTAGCGAATGTAACTACCAAAAAACACATGAACTTGTTAAAGAAAAACTGGATTAACAAAGTAGTAGTTTGTTACATTACATGATGTATTTTAAGTTGAGAAAGTTAATTAAACAAAATGTGACTTCAAAAAAAAATTTGCTCCTTTTGAAACATACTGTTAATACTTTGTAGGTAGGTACATTTTAAGTTTTTAGGCTTACGCTTTAAAAACGGTTCTTATATTTTTAATTACTTACATGTTACATTTATAATTTTACCCAGAACATATTAACGTTGTTAAGTGGTTGTCACACATGATTTTGATGGAAATTGTTCACGTTCACTCTGGATAATGCACTCGCACGAAAACCACTAATGTGTTTCGCCAACAACATCACCGTCAATTTCCACGCGGTTTGTTGCATCGGAAACTCTAAGTGATGTATTGTTTACATGCAGTTGAACACAGTTCGATGACCCGCGTAGCGGAACGGTCACTATACCGGTCTGAGATGCAGTGGATTTCGGGTTCGATTCCCGGTCAGATAAATGTCTGAATGATGGTTTTAGATTTCTATTCTGGGTCTGGGTGTTTATGTATTCTTGTATACCTATGTGTGACCATGACACCCACAACACAGGAAAAAATCCTAGTGTGAGGCCATGAGTGTAGAAAGTGTGCGTGCAAGGTTTGGCTTCTAATCAACCAATCTAAGCTTGGACTCTAATTTTATCTGGAGTTGATCAAAGATGCTCATGAGCGGCTGTGGCCACTTACTGGACTTGGACTTACGTGGACTTTATTATTAAAAAATAAATAAGATCACTTTAAGTCAATATGAGAAAAGCTTAACAATCATCATGTAAGGAAAAAATAGGTATTAGTCTTTTGCCGCAACACTTTTTATGTCCCACTGCTGGGCACGGGTCTTCTCCCACAATTAAGGGAGGCTTGGAGCGTAATCCACCACGCTGCTCTAATGCGTGTTGGTGAAGGGGATACGGGTTAGTGGCCAACCCGTGTGGAATATTTCCAAACCGCCCACATGACATCCGACAAGGTTAAACGACTACTATCCAAGGATATTAACCAGGACCGACAGCTTAACGTATCCTCCGAAGCACGAAAACGCGCATAAAATTTTTGCCACTAGCGGACACCCATCCATCTATCGTACGCGTCTGACGTTGCTTAACTTTCTCTGATCGGTTAAGATCTACGCAATCCGCAGGACTATGCGCGCTTCAGTCTTTTAGTTAATAATAAACATAGAGATTAAATTGCGTTGTTTTTGACTCTAAGGATTATTCACCTTGCTTTAGATTTAATTCAATTAAGAATGAATCCAATTAATTTACGCGTGTTAGAAGTGCTATCTTGGCCTTAACATCAACGTCTAGGATCTCAGTTCTCGACTCTTCTCCGAATCTAGTTTACTTGGCTTGAAACCCTGTGTGTATCTCAGACACATTTGACATTACAAACAGCTTTGAAGCGTGTTTCCTTAGGGAGTTTTCGAATTCGAAGATCTTGTAAACTTGTACCTTGCATCTGTAAATAGCTCTACTATGCCATATATTTACCTGGTGGTATGCCACTGCTGCCTCGGCTAGCCACAAAAGAAAAACAAATAATGTTCTAAACTTATTTACTTGATTTAGAGTATTATACCTAAGTGAGACTTATACGAAGATATCTAAGAGAAGAAGAGTCGAGAAGAAACCCATCAACTTATTATTAGTTTTAATTACTTGAACCCAGTTTACCCGCTATATAAAATTATATATTTTTTGAGATTTGAAAGTAATTTACGTGAGTGTGAATGTGTGAGCATATAGGCGAGTGTAAAAATGTTCGCTACATACAATACTACGACATATTCTAGTGTAGTGCATAGGGTTGGCAAAAAAAAATTATAGCCATTTATGGTACACATTTAGATTGCGATCATATGGCGGAGCGGTCGCTGTGCCCGTTCGATTCCCGGTCAGACAGATATCTGACTGATGAATTTAGATTTCTGTTCCGGGTCTGGATGTTTGTGTGTTCGTCTTTGTCTGTCTATGGTCCACGACACAGGAAAAAATCCTGGTGTCGGGGTGTGAGTATAAAAAGTGGAAAGTGTTTATGTCTTACTGATAAGCATGGATCTCAGAACTCTACAAATGGGGAAGGTTTATATAATAAACGAAGTATTATCGGATACTAACTAAATAACTATTCAGAAGTTATTTAGGTAGTACTTGCTTCTTAGTTACTTCTCGTGTTAGATGGTTTCAAACCGCCAACAATATCAGTTTTTTTTTTTATTATAGAACGATAATAACCGGAACAGATATTGGGATGGCTTGAGTTATTCTCCGAAGCATAAAGCGTGTAATGAACTTAAGGCATTAGAGGAATAACATAATAACATAATTTTGTTACTAAATTTTGAAGTTATCAAAAGCAAGTATGATAAGTATTAAGCTTTTTTAGGATTGAAATAACATGACATGACGTGATGTCAGTATTAAGCTTAAACTAAAAGGTGAATAAGATTCGAAAGTAGGGTTAATTTATACCTAAGAACTATTAATATTCAGCATGACATTTTAAACTACTTGTTAAAATTATATACCTACATAACATGTTTAATTCATTTACGTAAAACTTTCACAAATAAAAAAGTACTACTTATTATATTATAGTTATATAGATATACATAAATGATTTATGTGATATATGAAGTTTTAATATGAGTGAACGCATTATACAAAAGAATGTAAGTATTAATAATAATGCCTTACACATGCATTTATTATTCACATTTTACATGATTGTTAATTACTCTTTGGTAACCAAAGGCTTTGGTACTGCAAATCTCATTAATTTCGGTGTGTTGCAACCCTGCTAATGCTACCTGTTTACACTTGCCTTTGCAAACTTGTCAAAGGGATCTGCACTGACTGTGGCCGAATCTGAACCACCGTTATTTCGCTCAGAGAGCTCGCCGGCGGATGGAGGTAATCAAACAAATGTGTTCTGACACCCTCGGCTTTATTACGTTAAAATCCAAATCTATACAAATATTCAAAATTGAAGTGTCTGTCTGTGTTTTCAAAAGGAACAATTTTTTGCTCAATGCGTATAAAAGTATATATGATACCAGTAACGAAAATGCAATAAAAAAAATTGTCTGTCTGTCTGTTTGGCTTAGGTAATCTTCTAAACGGCTGGACGGATTTAGACAGGACTTTCACTGGATGATAGCTGAAAGTCTAAGGTGTAACATAGGCTACTTTAATTTTTGAAGAATCCATTAGCGCGCGCTCCAGGCCTGTGCGCGCGCCGTCGCGGAAGAGCGGGATGATTTATGTTTAAATATGTGTTTTTTTTTTACTTTTTGAACGCGGGTGAAACCGCGGGGTTCAGCTAGTATAATAATAAAATAATTATTATAAAAAGCTTTATTGATACCAATATGTCAGATAAATAATATGTGGGTAATGATATTTGAATGTGTAAAGGCGGATGTGCATAAGCGAATGTCAACAATTCAACATCATTTTAGGCTAGTTATTGATCTAGTTTATCCCGAACACTTCTCCATATAACGTGAATAAGTCCTTATTTACATGTAAGATTTATGTATGTGTAATCAATCGACAGGAGTATATTTTCCTAAATAAAATTTGCAAATAACGGCACACACTGCGCTCGGTATTATTTAAGTATCGTAAGTATAAGGATCGCTAACAATTACATTAGTGATTTAACTCAATCCATACTAACAAGTTGATAGTAGTAGTCTTGAGTAGTAAACTCACTACGAGAAGATGGGGCACGCTTTTGTCATAAAAACAACATTCACTTTATTTGAAGTAGATTGTATTTTTATCGTTGAGACTTAACTCTCTTGTATCGCTAACCAATCACTGCCGTCTCATTTAAGTGGGATTGTATAGATAGGAATTTATATTAACATCCATATCATTATAATTATAGTCAAGTTATAAAGTCCCCCAAAATTGTTTTAGAACTCTCAAGCAACAAATGAAGCTATGAACGTGAAACTAAGGCTGTACGGTAGTTACCCTCTTGTGGTTCCTGGGTACGAACTTAATGATTTCGATAAAAGCAAAGATGCAGTCGCTTGGCAAATACAAAGTGTGAGTACGATTAAACGTATCTCAGTAAACAAAGAACGACGCTTATAATGTCTTGGGCATGTGACGATGACGTTAAAGGCGTTGTATTGAATAGATATGGTCAATGCTTAGTCATAGGATAAGCGGGGCTGTTCCAGGTAAAATATAAAATGAAGTGCAATGAACAAATGAGACGAGACGGGATTTGATGAAACAGTATTAGTAGGTATAACAAGGTTTATATTACTTACTAGAATGAAATTTAAAAACGTTACGTACCTTGAAAGATGTTTTTTTTCCATCTATTTAATTTATATAATTTATTAATAGAATAATAATAATAATATTTATTAATATAAACTTTTTATCTAGCAAAACATTTATTTATTTATGGTGATATTTCTGGTAACATGTCAAAACAGTTCACCCGAATCGGGCATGCAATTTATAAAATACATGTCCACATAATATCATTATTAATCACATAACTAAAGCCTAGGATATTTTTTTATAAAATATTGTATGTCTCCAGACTAAAACGCTACACAGGCATATATGAATAGCCAATCGTATCACGTATGACAATGACAATTGGCACGATACGGCTCGCATGCTCCAGCGACAGATCGGAGCTTACAATGTTTACAGCGAAGTAGAACACGCTTTGTTCTAACTTCAGTACCCACTCTGAGTCAATTAAGACGTTGAGTAGTTTCAAAACTAGGTACATTCATCTTTCAAAGTTCCTTCAAGTTCCATATTGTTCACAAAATTAATGAGAGAAACTACAAGTTTTTGGTATTCATAATTATTGATAAAGTTGACAAAAACTGGTTTTAACTATTCATTGTTGGTTTAAAATAAATATTTGTACGATATACATAGTATACAAAAATTTATACAATGGATTGTATGAGAAATTCGCATATTATTAATTTATATATTTTGACACTTTTTTATGTCTAATCATCGTAAACATTGGCCATCCTCATTTCTTATTTACCTATTATTTTTGTAGTACAATTTCCAAGGCAAGCATTAGCTATTTAGGCTCCTGGGGAAAGTCACTCAATTGGCCTCTCGGGTGAATTACAGATATGCACTGACTCTCATGGCGCCCCTAGACTCTCGGCGCCCAGATGACCGACTTGGGCGCCCCCCACCTAAATCCGGCACTGACTACGTCTAGATTACAAAAAACGGTCTTTTACGTTCAATGATCACTGAATGTCAAGTCTAGTCAAGCAATACTACAAACTGGTATAACAAAATAATTTACGTTAAATTCGAATAACGCGTAGCAAACATCATGTTATTCAATAAAACATTTTGTTACTAACCTAACAATCCGATATACTGTGTGTATTTACTAAACGGACATATTCAATGTTTGTTTAAGCCGAAACCGCGATGCAATAATGCCGTACGTGAAGTGTTTACCCACGTCGGAACATTGGAACTTTATCAATAGGTGTAAATGGAAATCCAATGAACATTTGGTTATTTATTGTTTGTCATATTATTGAAGAACCAAACGCGTATGTAGACCTGATAGGAAGAAAAGTACTTATTCGAGGACCAACTTTGTCATCAGAAAGATTAGAAAAGAAAGCATCAGAGGATCCTACTATTGGGCCCGGTCACAGATGTGTTGCGATCTTCGAGAAAAAAGTTCTCTTAACGACTCTCATGAGTGTATCTATCTCTTACCACATTCTTCAATCCAGTAAACTATCACTAGCACTGTAGCAGTGTAGTATTGCTACACAGCTAAGTCTTACTTGAATTACAACAAAAAATGTATAATAAAGATCTTTATATTGTGTAAATTACATAAAATAAGTAACAATGTAATTACTTAATTTTATGTAATTTACACATTATAAAGATAGAGCAGAGAGTGATAGAGTAGAGTAAAGAAGTCGTCTTTACAACGTTTGCAAGTGTCCAGTTAAACCTGGTACAAAATGTCTGTCAATGGCATTTCATTAAAACCAAAAGGACGCGCGTGTCGGACAATAAAGTCACTATATTCACGCATGAATAATTTTTGTACGAAACAGAATTGAAAATAATGTTTCATTAAAGCGGTTGCGAAATGTAGGAGCCATATTGACGTGAATACACTAGAGTTCTCTTAATGTGGTTTAATATTTCTACCGTATCCCCCTAGGATTTCTATTTGGTACCTACTTTACAAGCGTAGCATTTTAGCTAGTATTTATTTAACATACATATTGGTAAGTAATGGCCACTTTAAGTAATGCTGTTATACAATATAATTATAAGATATACGGCATGTAAGTTGGCGCATAAGTTATAAAAATTACACCAAAGAGTTTTTCCGTAAAAATTGCAAGTTAACATTAATACAGGATGAACTTAGTTTCCAATGACTGTAGTCTGCAATTAAAAACATATTTCAGATGATTCATAAAGTATTCATACATTTTAATATTTTAAGGTAAAATATCCTTTGTCCAATTATTATAATGTTGATGTAAAGATTGATTCTACTGTGAAATGTACTAACACTTATCAACCAATCTAGTTTTAAGTCATAAGGTGTTAACTAGTAATGGTAGTGCTGAACAAGAAGCTAAACCTGCTTACAGCACCTTTAAATTGTTAAGCAAGTATTCCAATTTAGCCTTCAAAGGCAGCAACGAATTTCTAATTGAGTTTAGGTAAGACTCTTGTTAGGTAACATTAGTTACACATGTTCGTGAATATTAACTTTTATTTTACATGACCACAGCTATTCAGTACTCAATCATTTTACCTAATATATTATATTTGTGTTACAAAATGTGTAAAATAAACTTATAATAACCAGTGATAGACACTAAACTTAATCTGATCTAGAATCGTAAACCTATGTACCTACAGGAATTACAAAAAAAAGTTGAACACATTTTTTTAATCCATTTCCCAAAGGACCCGAGTAGTAGGTACATAAAATATTGGAGTTTGTCAAGTAATCTTTTTGAAAAATCGTTTTTGATACTGATAGCGTGAGAGGAATACGAAATACGGGTAGAAGTAGGTACTTGACCCGTGTCAAGGCATTTGTGCGTTCAGTCATGATAAACAAGTATCTCATTTCTCTAGAAAAGTTTCATATGTTTCAGATTCTGTAGATAACATTTGATACTAGTAGTGTCTTTTAATTCTACAGTAACATCATTAATCTTACACTCTACTAGAGTCTTCTGAGTTCACTTATCAAGATCTCTGTCACCTACCATAGCAAGCGTAACAATGTTATGAACGAACGAACTACAACACATAAAAGTTTAACATTTTTTTCGTATTTTTATGCTTAAACATAGCAAATAAGGCAGTACTATATCATTATGATATCATTGAAATGGTAGTTTCTTAGTAATTCTAGAGCAGTTAACACGTTATTGGTTGATGGTAACCTGCCTGCAGCCAGTGAAATGAATTAAAAGATATATATTCATTATTGCAAAGGCTTAAAAACACACAATAACAATTTTGATATGAAAATTATTTTTTGAACTAGATCTGAATGTAAGTAATGAAATAAAAAGACTAATCCAAAATTGTATATTTAAGCTACAATTCACAAAATAACGTTGGTTTTCTAACCGAATGAATCTAAATCAACATTTAGCGATTGCTTACAACAACCCTGGATTACATTCAAACCCCATTCTAATTTAATTTAGATTGAAATGGCGCGCTTACGGCAGTCAGCCCAATTTGTGGTATTCAAGCGAATATCTGATTACAATTTATGTAAATCAAATGAATTGAGTATATGTTGGCTAATTGTGTTGATAGTATTAACAAAGGAAAACCCACATGACGATATTTGCATCATGCTGGCTCGGTATCATGATGAATTAATTACCTATATCTAAAAAGCACTAATTAATTACATGTTAGTCATACATTATCCTATAACCATTATCATACAACCTCCGTACTGTGTAGTGGGTACCATCGACACACACAGGCATATACACAAATACCCTGACCCAGAACAGAAATCTAAATTCGTCATTCAGATATTCGTCTGACCGGGGATCGAACCCGGGAACGTGTCACACCGGTAACCGCTCCGCCATGTTTTAATTGGCAAACTGGCAAGAGCAATCTTGCACCCTGAATGATGATAATACTCGTAGATGGAGGTCGTCAATTGTAATCATTATTGGACCTCAAATTTAACCAACCAATCAGCTAAAATACGTAATTTAATTAAACTTAAGAAGCCTGAAGGATACCATAATTAAGTTTCATATAACTCTTGGGTTTAATGGATTATTTCGATATTCAAGTAACTGTTTTATTTTACCCTCGTGATTGTAGAAACGCACGTTAAAATTAATTTTAATTCTTCATCATATAACCGTCGGCAGAAGCGATCTCTACTTTTGTAAAAGTAGTATGTAGTAGTAGCAATTGGGCATGCAAGTTGCATGTGAAATGAACACGTCTGCGTCAGATCTGTAAGATCTGTCAATTTTATATCAAATAGGAGTCCTATTTAAAATAGACAGAAGAAAATTGGAATACCTGTTATTGACTAGGACTTGAATTGTGATTGAAGGTTAATAAATTTAATATGCTTGAAATTAATTACAAATTCATCATTTATTTTATTTAATAGTAAACATAATATTATGATGAATGATGTCCTGAATAAATAATATACTCGTCTTGTCATGTCTGTGTACTGTTTCAAAGTCTACCAAATGATTTTTAAGTTTTTTTGGTACCTATTGTTTAATGTACTACATACGTTACATGGTGAACGATATACGCTAATTACGTCCACAAAATCGTAATTAATCTTAATTCAGTGATTGCTTTTTTAGTTCAACATCAATTTTAGCTTATTGCAACTATGAAATAGGTCACATAGATTGCAAAAACGATGAGTTATCAATGAAAGAATAACAAGATGGCTGCTCGTAAAAGATTATCACTCCGTTGAGTAAGACAGAGTGTATTTATATAGGGTGGCAGATAACAATGATGTTTCGGACATTGTATTTATATAGGATAGCAGATCTTGTTTAAATATCTTAGTCTGCTATTATCAAATATCTTCACAGATATATATTTTAATACCTTTATTACGCATCTATCGACATTTGTATGAAAGTCAAGCGTGTCAAGCAAATTTTTCTATTAACTTGGACAACCTTTTTTGTTTAATGACTACAATTTAATATAATACAATTATGTAATACTTTTGATTTCCTTCAGTCAAAGGAAACTAATTTCGCCTTTTTGCGCTCCGTTTTCGGCACGCTAAGTACATGAATCTACCTAGATATACATATGTCTGTGAATATCTTATTGTAACTAGTCGCTGCGATTGTTCTTACTACTACTGTACTATAGACTCTTGATCGATCCATTAATGTTATGATATTATAATCACATTATGTACTATTCAAATGTACAATAGATTGTTTTAAATGTAAGTAGCAATTTGAGGTACTGAGATTTATAACCATTTCCAGATAACATAAGAGTCTAATCTGACTACAGATGCATTGCTAATCCTGAGGACTAAGGAGCGCTTCTTATAAGTACATATATTACCTCCGAAAAACTTAACATTTAATCTAAAAACCCAATAGCAAACACATTTTTGTCTTAATTTGATGCAATTTCAAAACCCCAAAATAGCAGTCTTCGCTGATCGTAGCGCATACATAACGACACCATAAACCCCATACATTGTTTGTGCTCGCAGGGGCTTATTACATCCACGCTCTGCTTTATGATTGTGTGTGATATTTATACACACTCCGTCGAATTTACGATTCTCGTGTTGCTACCGAAAAATTTACGTAGGGAGAATGTGTCAAGACATGTCTTACAATTTATCTGTGTGATACATCTACGTAATGAAAGGGCTTTAAAGTGACATAAGGGCAAACATTGTATCATTCGCTGTACTTTAAAAATAAGAAAAACCGTTGCAAAGTAAAATTACGCACGTTCGCTGTGAAATTACGCGCGTTCTAATCTTGCAACGACCATTTTGTTGTTGGTTTTCTTTTTAATGGAATAGAAGTAGCAAACTAGGCCTTGTGATGCTTTAGGGGCAAAATTTGTAAATAGTGTGGATTATTTTACCTTTGATTTCACCATAACAACATGTTTCTTCGTTAATATATCGTGAGTTACTTTATTCTTTCAGTATATTAATGGTTTATACGGTCTTGATTTAATCAGGTATCTATTGATAAATTTATTTAACTTTGAAAAATATAATTCTGATGAGTAAATTACTTACGAATAAATTAATATTCAAATATCTGTTAGATTAATTAAACGTTCGCAGAATCATATTGAATAGGTAAATGGTTATCCATCCATATTGTAGTAGCGATCCTGTTCAATATATTATTGTAGCTATTGTTAGGTTGATCTCTCAATGTAGAGATCATTTGGAGCAACTTGATAAGACTACCTATTAATGTAAGTGTTAGATAATGTTGATTAAAAATTATTCTTATCTTATGATGGTGCAAATAAAACGTTCTATAACGTACTACTTTATGTTACGTTAATAAGTGCACTTTAAACTCCTAAAAATGACAAATCATTGACATTATAGAATGTATTTTAGTTTTATTTGTGGTGGTAATTGCACCATTCCATGTAATTATAATGTTCCATTGTTTTATTTCGATACGTACTCTCGGGGCGCGTAAAGGTGTATGATTTCCTGGGGAGCCTAAGGACGGAAGTTACGGGTATCTTTATTTGCCACAAACATATTGAGCCCTTGCGGCATACCTATGTAAATAAATCGTGTGAAAACGTAAGCTCCCTTAAAATTTTGGTTCTTGTCTAAATGATACGAGTAAATCTTTGTTAATCTACGCCACTTTAATACAGTACCGAAAACTGTCTAGCAATATGTTTTACAATTTTAATAATCAAGGAAACAATATATAAAAAATGTCTTTTTAGTTATACTTAAACTCCTTAATATAAGTAACGGTACAAGAAGATTAAGATGTTTTCGTACGTCCTTCAAAATACGTCAAAGAACTTCAAAAGTCCCTTACTTTGCAGCAAAGTAACAATGTCTCATAAATCCGTTCTGAATACACTCACGCTCATCTCCAGAGAGGAGGAATTTAGAGTCACTTAGCTTGATCTCGGTATGTTTATATTCATTGTCTAACGTTAGTCATAAATTACGTTTTGTTTATATGGAAGTCATTTTAATGCTTATATAATGTGAGACTCAATTTAGGTACTTGCTGCCTTCGTACATATTTAATGAGTATCTTTTTCAAATATCGCATAGAAGGCGCACTAACTATCTTTTACAGTAGATGTAGTAGCATAAATTATTAAGTGTGATTAGTATCTTTTAAACCTCTTTAAATTCAGATACAACTATTATGTAATATTTCAGCAAGATGACAATTTCCTTTGAGTACATATCCTCGTATTTACAATTTATGAGTTCTCATTTGATATTGTTAGGTACAAACCACACTGTTGCAAAGGCCATGACTTCATGATTAATTTAAGTTTTTTCTCTTTAAGTGTTTTTGTGTCCATGGTATCTATGTATACCATGAGTTTAAAAAAATAGATTTAAACCACTAGATACGACCTAATTAACATGTTGGTAAAAGCATTAAAGTCTTTGTAACATTGGAGTACCTACTCGGTCCTAATTAGCCAGGTACGCTATCGAATACTGATTCGAAATTACGGTTTCAGCCATAAATCATGTTATGTTCAACGTCAATATGGATTCACAATCGAATTACCAACAATTTAATAAAACTTCCTGGAAGACTCCATCTTGTAATGAAACTTAAACTTGGGCACAATTTCTAATGTTATCGGTGCCTGACAACAGACTCGCTTTTATAATAGACACTCAAACTTGTAAATTGAGCATAAATAAGTTGAGCAATTATTTTAGTACTCAGAGAGGCCTCAGAGTAAGTTAAAAAAAACACTGCTGTGGTGAATGAACTAAGGCACTCTTAGATGTCTGTACGTGAGGTAAATGAGGTCTGACGGGTATTTTTACTGACAAATTTAGAAGAATCAATATTCTTTTCATCTATCAGATACACTTAAATGATTATATTATTTGGTTGAACTGGTATTTATATTATTGGTATTTATATATTCATTTTTTAATTATTATTTACCTTAAAACCGTTATGTTTAAATGTCAGTAGAATCTCATGGATTCTGGCATGGCTACCTACTGTCTTAGAAAAAAATATTTGAGACACTTAAAACATAATCCAACGAATACTGTGTATTTTGGCAACATCAATATACCTTCGCCCGGGTGCTGAATTCCTTCCCATACATCAAACAGCAATATTTGGTTCGGATACGTATCAAAGATGTGTATTGTGTGCCTATCCTCATATTAGGAACGTGTTTAAACAAGCTGTTGCTTGGGATCTCACATCGTAGACCGTAGGAAGCGGAAGTATTTGGATTTTTTTGAGATTGAAGTAGTAACCGAGTGTGCAGTCCACATGATAAGTGGCCACTGCCGTCCATGGATATCTGAGTTTAAACCCACATAAGATTAGAGTCCTAACAGAGGTCGGCCATACATACACTCGAGAACTTAGTTGGATAGAACAATTGCCTAGGTAAGTAAGAGGTATGTCCCCTTTACAATAGTCTTCAAACCAAAACACAGCAGCGCTTAATTCTTCTGTTATTGCAGTTACAGGTGTGGTTGTAGTACCGCAGTAGTTGAACCAAAACAGGGATGTATCAGCTTTAATCTTATATTGAATTTTCATAACGCTAAATAGACTATTTATATGCCATATTTGTTACAAAGATAATAATGACTTGCATACACTTTTTGCATTTCCAATATCATAACAGTATGAAATTGTGAAAATTAACGACGAAATTCAATTTAATAGAGACAAAAATCAACATTTAAGATTATCTTCACTACGTTTCAGCTACAAAACCACCAGGGCTGATTTAATAATTTAATAAGCGCCATCTCTCAAGCACAAATAAATTACCGACACGGAATCTCTGTTTCTTTTTACATTGTTTATGATATTACTCTCTATTTTTGATTTTGATTTACAACATAGATCCATTTTAGTTCCATGGTAGTCCCTGCTTAGCTTTAATCTCCTGTTAGAGTAAAAATTATGTTGGCTTTAGTCCTACACTTAATTGCAGGTTGGTTAAGTTCACATATACCTAATAATTCAGTGTGTGACCCAGCAGTGGGACAATAAAGAGTTGATGATGATGGAAGCGTGACCTATATACGTAAATATGCTGACAGTAAGCTTACGACAATGTGAAACAACTCCAATAGCCACAAATCTCACGCTTATGGCAGAAATGGTCGTAAAGCTCTATATTCCGACGTATAGACCGTAGTTGCTCCTCAGGGATTGTAAACGCGGTACTCTGGGGTCTATTATAGGGGTTCTATGTATTTTTTTGCTTTTAAGAAACATTCTAACTTTACTGAGAAGACGCTGCAAAAATACTTCATCTCTTTATCAAGTGAAATATAAAGTTATTTTTATTAAAAAACAAAATTGGGCAATTTGAAGTAGAGTCCTTCAAAATTATTACTGGTTTAGCGGTTAAATATAATATACTTGTAATCAAGTACTCAACTATTAAACAACTGTTAAGTTCGTTGTTAATTAACTTAGCAACCAAATTATATTATTTAAGGGCTTCCTTCTGGCATTGACATAATTCCTACGAATGACGTATAATAGGGCCTTTGAAACAATTTCTTACAAGGAAATCCAGTGCGAAACAATAAGCGTTAGAGCTATCACTCGGACGCAGCTGTCCCCGGCTAAGCCACTCTACAATATACTGGATTTGACCGAAATATGAAACATTTTATAAAGCTGTAGTTTGGCTATATGAAGACTGTATTGTATAACTTTTATGTTCCAAACTTAGCAATAGATCGTAGCTAATATTAAAACTGTTTTTTGAAACGTGAACAAGTAAATATGATAGAACGGAATATGAAACACAAACAAAAGAAGTTAAAAAAGGCACAGACATCCAGTACTTAAGCGATTGTTTCGTTTTCAAAAATACATTTTATTATAATTTGAATAGATTACAATTTGAAGTCAAACAAAAGAAAGGTATTGGTAATGAATAATGTACTATTTTTTCTATTATTAAACACAAAAATTTTGTATACAAAATAAACACATAGGCATATTTACGTTATTTTATTTACACACATAGGTACATATACGACGATGATTAATCTTGCTTCCATATCCTATTACCAAATATAATTGATATTATTATCGTAAGCGTAATTCTAAGACATAATTTGGAATCAGACAGCGCTGTTACCCTTAAGCAACCGAGCTCTCAATCTTAGGCAGAATAATAAACAGGCTAATTTCTCACGCCAAGGGAAGTCTCGATTGAAAATATCCCCTTATTTTCTTGTTGACTGAACGCGCTAATTTAGTTCAGTATTGAGAGAGAAAATTATTTTACAGTCAAGAGCAGATTGTTATTGTTATAAGTTTCAGTTGATCATAATGTTGCATGATTAAAAGTAACTTTTCATTTTAAATATATATTATTATGAAATCGTTTTGTAATATTTAATCAATAGTGAAAGTTATTGTTTTAGAATAATTTGTCAGAAGAATGCTGAGAGAATGTTTTTAACAACTCCTGTTCTTGAATATTGCTCTTTAATATTACTGCAATCTACGAGTATATAACAATAAAGATTTATTTGATATGAGAGAATCCACCCATGAACTGACAATGATCAGTAAAACCAAATAAAAAATATCCTTGAACTATATTTTTTAAGTTTAATGGGATAGTTCATTTAGTGTCACGTAGACGTGACGTGTCTAAGGTAATATGTATGTTTTTGTTAAAAACAGTGAGAGCCTCCCACGAACTGGCATGAACTGCATTATGTGAAAAATTTACGTTCTTACGTACGAGTTACGTACTTTCTGTTAGATATGGAAGCTTATGATGGTTCGAAAATCAACAAATTATATGTAAATTCTGTGATAGTTAAAAAATTAACGGAGTATTTGTGTCTATTTCCAGGATGCTGGGCGGCGTGGGAGGGCGGCACGCGTCGGTGCGGCGACGCGGCAGCTCGCCGGGCGTGCACGCGCGGCGCGACTCGCCGCCCGCGTCGCCGCGCCCGCTCATGCGCCGCCGCCGCGCCGTCGCCATGTACGACCACAAGACGTGCGCGCTCATACACACGCGCGTCAAGTTGGGCGACATTATGTGAGTGGCTTAAAATTACTGTTAATAGGTGTATTAAGAAAGAGCTTTGGTCACGGACCAACGCCGTCAACGAAAAATGTAAACATGTGTCAATAGTTTTAATAAGGGCGTCCAGAAAAATACAGTGGAGTTTTAGCAATGGGATTTAGTGTGGTTCTCAAATATCCTCCTTGTTATCTCCACACTAGAAAGGAATCTGATGACGTGTGTTTCTAGGTAAAAAAGGGATTAGGTTATCAGGTATCCGTTCCTGTTAAAATGGTATCCACTTGGGAAGAAACACTAATAATAAAAGTAATTCAAGTTTTTCATACTTAACTACGTTCGTGACCTTTAAAATAATCTCCACGTGCAATGTCTTTTGGGAATAATATAAGTCGGGGCAAGGAGCAATTTACCTAAATAAAAAGTAAAATGTGAAGGATGTTTAATATACAGTATGATAAAAAGTTAAAATTCGACCTTTAAAAATCAAGAAAATATTGTTTTTTTTTGTACAGCCGTGCTACAAATAATACTTTTAAAATCATTTCTTAAATCTTACTACTAAGTCGTTTGTCCGTTTCTGAAATCAGAAGATTTTTTGACTAAAAAATGAGTATGTCTTACACGTTGAATTATCCAGTGAAGCTAGTGTCGTAAAAATAAACGAAATATTTGTTCACCCCTAATTCCAAATCATAGCTACCCACAATATTTCTCACTACGTATTATCTCAGCCTATATAACCTTTAGCGTACTAAACACAATTTCCATTGGAGATAATATTAAATTTACCACAACGGCAGGTGATTTAGCTAAATATTGCCACCTACACAATATGTAGCTAAATTATAATATATATTGTAAAATTTATTGTAATGTAGCAAATTTGTGAAATTAACCAATTTCAAATTAAAAACAGACTACCCTCGAATAAAATGGCATCATTCATTTCTTTAGAAGAATAATAATAAATTAAGCATTTTATTATTATGTCGCTAATCCTCCATCTCAATTATTATGCCTATTTCCCATTCATTTCTAGATACAAAACATTTAAGTTTACGCAATAAAAATGTACATAAAGTTATGAATGAAATTTACATTTTAGTTAAATGTCATTCTTAATGTCTTTTTCATAAAGGTACGTTTCCTAAGTATCTATGATATTCTTCTAAAACTATCGCAACATAGAGTAAATGTTTCCTTCGTGTAACACTTTCAGGTTTTATAGCGCCCTCTGTTCACGAAGGATGAAACTTTTTGAAAGAGTCCTTGTTGTAGTTGTGTTACAATGGCGTCAGAGCCATCTATTGACTGTACGATAAAGTGCTCCAAAAGCGCCCTCTTGAAATAAGTGGCAACCTGTATAAACATTTAAACGTTGAGGGTTGCTTTACAGATCAGCACCCTCTACAACAAACTCGCCATCTTTCGGCCACTTACGGAAGTTTTGGAACAGTAGAGGCACGACTAGCGCTCATGTTGGCGAAATTCGGATTCTACAAAGATGTCCTTACAAGAGTCCTTGCTGCTAGAGACATCTACATCCAATTTCTAAATGTGGATTTCCTTAAATACCACATCTATTGACGGTGAAAACATTTTCGCAAAGACGTACGTTTGGGGTAATTATGAAAGGATATGTCCGTTATGATACCGATAGATGGCTATACAAATACAGATTCACATTGTTTGTAAAACAAACATTTAGAGATATATTTTGTTATTACTCTTGTTATATTATTGTTACAAAAGGAAACTATTGTTGAGAATCAATCAAAGATCAAATAGGGATTTATTAAAATAGAGATTTTTAAACATAATAGCATAAACAGCTATTTTTAACATAATAGTGCTGACAACTAGTGCTGTACATTGACCCATATTATGTTAATTTACTACGGTCTATTACCAGCGAATAAATATCGATACGTTTCGATATTTATACATATAATACCAGTTACTTGCGAGTCAATCACTGCGCGATTAGGTTATTGATTGGAATAGAAAGCAAGACGTTCAAATTCAATTTCCGAATAATAGAACGTCAAAGTCCGTTGGCTCTGTTTGGCTAGTGTAAATGGAACGGGCTTTGCTTCCTGGCTCCACGTGGCCAGATGCCATTATTGATTTCCGGCGCTAGAACGAGACGGCGCAATACCACAATTTGTTGCACTATTTTCCTTCTCGCTCATTCGCCAATATATGACCTATTTTTATGCTGCTTTCCCTATATTAATACGGCCTAAGTAATTAGACGAATAGTTCCTTTGGAGACGGTTTTACCATTGTGATTTTGTTATAGGATTTTGTAATACACCTAAAATATCGTATTTATTGACGAGCTACATACACGGTCAACGGAGAGCTACGTGCAAAGTAAATCTTTTTATGTTCTATTAGATTATCTTTGTATAAGTTAATTTGATTTAATGCAGTAGGTTTATTCAGTAAAGACTGTGTAGGTGGTTATCGGTTTTTTTTACCTTTTTACGTTGCTTTGTATTTTACTTAGGTACATACGCGTCCTTTTTATTCGCTGGCGCGTAAATTTATTTAATTGGATCCAATTTAAGTTTTAGTTCAGAACAATTTATTCTAAATATTTCTATAAAATACCTCATTAGCGAATATTCGATATTTTCCCACACTTTAAATATTTCTCGCTGATTATATTGTGTATGTACAATAAATGTTTGAGTACCTATCTATAATTTAATCTTGTGAATAAATAACTAATTCAATGTAATTAATATATTTGAATTATATTACACACAAACTATATTGATTTGTAAAGTATGGTACACTACAACACTAGGTATAGGTACATATAACAAGGTAAAATTCAGATAGAACGCGAATTATCATTAAAAAAAAACATTTAATTCGTTGAAGTTAATGATAACATATTAGCTAAGAAATTAGGTTAACAATTTACCTAATAAACGAACAAGCTAGTTAAGAATAAGCAGTTTGAATAGCTACAAATACCCAATTACAGTATCAGAACAGCAGCGCGTGAACGCAATGTGATTATGGGTCAACAATCTATGAGCGTGCACTGTTGCGACATAATCGAATTATGCCAATCATTTGTTTTCCAATAAATGTAGTTCTTAATAATTTCTTTTACATTTATTGGAAAACCTTAGCAAACAATAGTTTTGCAATACATTTATTGATGATATGACTTAAAACAAGCAGCAATTTAACTGACGTTAAATTTTGATTTAGTGGATGTCCATTGTCCATCGTTATTCCAATTAGTGCTAAAATTAATCCAATAGTAATTGGCCATCAAACCAATATTAACAAGATTTAATGAGGCACAAATATGTGCGACAATATGCTATTCAAAATTATGGTTTTCTATGTACCTATATGACATTCTCAGGCTACATGTTGTAGTATAATCACTACTGCCCAGTGTCTTGGTATGACATATGGCTGCTCAATAAACGCAAATAGTCGTATAGGATTTTCTATGATAAAATTTTTATTTACGATTTTCTCATTCGCACTGTTTGAGCAATGTCCATAATATTAAATCTCTATGTTTTTTATAAAATATTTCAGAATAATGTACTATAATATTAATGTCATAATGTTTTACAGGTAATGAATACATGGAACCTCACGTGTATCCCATATACCACGGTCTCTATAACTTTAATGATTTTCTTTATTTCAGTCAACGTTATATTAGTATCAAACTAATTAAAATGATACCAGCAATAAGTTGATATCAATTGAACAACATACACAACACAAATATAACCGCAAAATCGATCAAACTATGCCGTGAAACGAACCCCGTAATGCATTTACCGGTTGAACTGTTGCACTAAAAGCTACCGTTTGCCTGGATGCCTCGTTCCGTTGTCTATTTTCATACGAGCGGTACATGTACTGTCATTTATGCTCAAAGCTTCCGATGTAAAGTAATTATCTAACGAGAGGCATTCCATGTTGAACTACAGGCAACCTTGTTATAGGTAATCGATGGAATTTGATTTTCAGGCCTTAACGATATACTACCAACGATTTCACATGAAAAATAAATCTGTGAAATATATGCGCGAAAAATAACATGAGCAAAATTTGTACTTTATTTTTTACATTTTTTATAGATAATGTCAAAGTGGTTTATATGTGACAATATTTTATCATTGATAAAATCATTCTATATTTTAAACGCTTTCAAAAGTTGTAGTGCTACACATTTTCTGTGTCGTGGGTACAAATAAGGATACATAAACATAGGTATACCTACAGAAATCTTTAAAATCATTGTTTAGATGTTTGCTTGTCAGGATGGAACCATCTCTTTGTAATTCTATGTATTACGGTAACTGCGCCACTCGGATTGATGATATTTAAAATTTCCATAAAAGTATAAAGTTATCGATCTTTAAAAGTACGTAAAAGTCATATAAAATAGACAAAGAGACGGAGTTCTTAGAATCCTACAACATAAAAAATAATACTGTGCCTATATGGAATTTCCACTTTAGGCTAGTTATTTTACTACATTGAATGTCCGGACATAACGAGGTTCCCAAGAGTATTAGCTATTGTTCTTGACATTTTATGGTAGGTACACGTTATAATATAATTATATTATTTAGTAGAACACAAAAAATAATATTGTGTTCTTATGTGAAATTCCCACTCTTGGCTAGCTATTTTACTACACCGAATGCTCTGACAGAAAGAGGTTCTAGAATATCTATTGTTCTTTTAGACATATAGTACACATTATTATAATATAATTATCTTATTAAATAAGTTAATAAGGACAAGGCTGCAGTAACAAAAACTTTCTAATGTTCTAATGTAGCCAAAATTTTAAAATGGTATTTTCTTTTATACAGGCCATTTTTATGATCACGCTTGTTTATATAATTCTTGAATATCATAACTATTTTGTCTTACATTTTAAACATGAACAGATTATTAAGGAAATTAGGAAAGGAAATAATTATTATCAAGTTATGCGTTAAATTATAACGAAGAAGTAGTGTGAAACAAAAACAAAAAGGTATTACTAGAATTGTTTATTAGAAGTTAAGATAATATAATTAGGAAATAAGAGCATTAGGTATTAGGAAAATTATGTCACCAAATATCAAAAAGAGTCTTTAGAAATCTATCAACATCATTACTATGGCCTGTATTCAGTTTTGAAGCAAAAGCGACGAGCAATAATTAAAATACGGGAACAATACGGTGTGTTTTTAGGCCATCGACTGTTCGCTTTGTGTTCCGTCTGCGGCGTGTAGAGGGCGCGGTGCAAATGCATTTCAGGGCTTCAAAACATTGAAAGTACTTTGTAGAGGTACTGTTTAGTTAAGCCAACTTTTCGAGTTAATAAAGCCAGTAAATTCGATCGCGATTCGATTGATTAAAGTGATCATTGCCTACAATGGCAAATGTTTCTCAAATAGCTGCATAACTCATTTAAGATTAAGTTATAATGTTAAATGTATGTAATTGTAAACACTATATCTCTTCTCTACTTATAATAAAATTGTAAGAGGTCGATGTCTGTACATTGAAGATATCGAAAAAAAAATTACACAGGGGGTATTTCTTAACGCAATAGAAGCCAAAACAACAGTTTTTAAAATTTTTGTCTGTCTGTCTGTCTGTCTGTCT
>DWPV01000889.1:0-23940 GCA_018251915.1 Urbanus proteus proteus | reverse complement strand
CCATACCCTTCAAACCAGAACACAGTAGCGCTTAACATTGTTGTTATAAGGCAGAAATAGCCTTGGCGGTGGTACCACTGGTGCCAAGCTACAAAGGGTTATACTGTTAGTAAGGGAAGGTGTGAGACTTGGAATTGTATCACGTCTCCATTTGCTCACATCGACCCAACGTAAACCAATTAATCCCCCTTATGTGTAAAAAAAATTTTTCCCAATGTGTATAAATCTCAAAACAGTGACTCAATGGCATATGCAAAAAAAAACTACTAACGTTTTACCAACACTAAATTTAAATAAAAATTGTTTAGGTAACATTAAAGCACTAAATTTTACCGATAATGAACATTATACTCATATTATCACAGTTTTTGTTAGTATTTGGATAATAAATATATTATATTACTGTCATAAAATCACAATTCATTCACATTACACTTTAAATTCAGAATAGCTAGAAATCAGGTAATGACTAATGTTTTAAATATACTTAGTAAATAATATAGTTTTTTTATTTTTTATCTAGCATTGGTATTTTTCCCAACTTTTTCTAAAAGCTTATATCTTAAATTCTAATAACAGATACAAATTATGTTCAAAAATAAATATTAAGTATGTTCTTATCTTCACATGCTATCTTGAGACATAAATACAATAACAATGAATGCAGTATTTTAAAATAAATAATAATTAATTGAATTGAAAGGCAAAAGAAGTAAGAAATATTATTATGTGTACGATAAAAAAAAATAAGTTCTATTCAAATTTTGGGAGAATGAGTCAACAATTTAACTCCCATGAACTTTGTACTGTTTATAATAAACTTATATTTCTTAATCAAACAGTCCTACCATCACAAATAACTTGACTGCATTATTCATATTTTATTGTAAAGAAAGTAATAAACAATAAAATTTTACTTATTTTTTTGTTTTAAATAGGTTATAATAGAAAGTATAAAGGATATCATTAAAAACTATTGATAAATAGCAAATACATAATTTTTTACAACAAATTATCATATGGGATTAGCAGCTGGAATTATTATCATACCCTTGAACAACCTCGACCAAATTCCTGTTTTCCAATAATTTGTAAACAAAACAAGTCATTCAATATGTCACCCATTGTATACCTTATCAGGTGACAATATATGACTTAAAACATCAAAATGATTTGTTGTTGAGAAAACAAACTTACCAATAACATCTGCATTGTTGAAGTTGGTGGAAAACCAAGCATCGTCGCCGAATTGTCCTTTATGGGTTCTTCCATTAGCAATGTCCTTAGGGAAACCACACACCACTGACACTAAATACGGGTACTTTTTGTTAGAAACATTTAATTCAGCAGCACTAGATAAACTGGAAAGTCCATTCCTTATAGCACGTGACAGCACTCTCCCCGTCCAGAATATGGACTGCATCATTCACTAATTGCTTATTTTGTACTTTGACTTCAGGCCAGCCCCATTCACAACGGAACAAAAAGTATTGAAATCATTTTTACTAAGTGGAATGTTAAGCAATAATGACTTCGATTTCCCCAAATGAATTTAAAGCATTGCAATATCAATAGTGTTTTGTAGGTAATGTTCAAAACGTGTATTACGACATTTACTCTAAACCTTGTGACCTATGTTTTCTGAAAAACTGACTGATTGTGGTCAATGTTACCAACATTAAAATACTCAATAATATTGCTAACACTAGAAATTATTTTCCAATAATTATTGAACACTTTGTCTTAACTAATAAAAAATTCACCATGAGCGTGCAAATAAACAATAATTAAATTATATATTCTCTATTTTAACTAATAATCAATAAATTAATACGACAATAATTATTAAGAAAAACCAGTCTGAAATAGTTTATAACATCTGCATAAAATAGAATGTAGATAACAAATAGAAATAATTAGCTAGATTAAAATTTCAAAGTTTAATAAATTCTAAACATAAGTTTAAAGCTTTTATTTAGTTGTTTTGGTAATTAAAGATTATATTATAGATTTAATGCAACATTTCAATTTATAATACATATCAAACATAAATATATATCATGGAGAAGAGAAGGATTAAAAAAGCTGCGATACACGATTACGCGATATTGATCCATAAACAAGTAGCCCGTCCATTCTGACGTTTCAATTTCATAGATAATAAGGGAAGGCGTTGTAGAAGAAAGCTCGGCTTAGTGGTTTATTCCGATTGAAGAATTCTAATGAAGGGAGTTAACTTATTACTCACAGCATAAAGCTATCTACGAACTCTACACTAGCGGGTGTGTAAGTGCGGTGTCGTAATTTTTCAGTCGGAAGTTACAGAAAAGGCATAAAACTGGTGTTCGATAAGTCTCTTGGCAATATGCCTGCCGTTAGGGGAGATGGAATGCGAGGGCTCGCAGTTTTCATATCCGACATAAGAAATTGTAAGAGCAAAGAAGCAGAAATAAAGAGGATCAATAAAGAATTGGCTAATATAAGGAGCAAGTTCAAAGGCGACAAAACTCTCGATGGATACCAGAAAAAGAAGTATGTCTGCAAACTCTTGTTTATATTCCTCCTCGGCCACGACATCGACTTCGGTCACATGGAGGCCGTTAATCTGCTCTCCTCCAACAAATATTCGGAGAAGCAGATAGGCTACCTCTTCATATCTGTTCTGGTCAACACCAACAGTGATCTGATTAAGCTTATCATCCAAAGCATCAAGAACGATCTCCAGTCTCGTAATCCCATCCATGTCAACCTAGCTCTCCAGTGCATCGCTAATATTGGTAGCAAGGATATGGCTGAAGCATTTGGAACTGAAATCCCTAAGCTGCTTGTATCTGGGGACACTATGGATGTGGTAAAGCAGTCTGCTGCACTGTGTCTCCTTAGACTGTTCCGTAAGTGCCCAGAAATAATCCCAGGCGGTGAGTGGACTTCCAGAATCATACATCTACTGAATGACCCACATATGGGTGTGGTGACTGCTGCTACATCACTCATAGATGCATTGGTGAAGAAAAACCCAGATGAATACAAGGGATGTGTTACATTAGCCGTAGCGAGGCTCAGCAGGATTGTCACTGCCAGCTACACAGATCTGCAGGACTACACATATTACTTTGTCCCGGCCCCCTGGCTGTCTGTTAAACTATTACGCTTATTGCAAAACTATACTCCACCGTCAGAGGAACCAGGTGTGCGGGGCCGTTTATCTGAATGCTTAGAAACTATATTCAATAAAGCTCAAGAACCTCCCAAATCAAAGAAAGTTCAACATTCCAATGCTAAGAATGCCGTGCTTTTTGAAGCTATCAGCCTCATAATTCACAATGACAGTGAACCTAACCTGCTTGTGAGGGCATGCAACCAACTTGGACAATTTTTGAGCAACCGAGAAACAAACTTGCGGTACCTTGCACTCGAATCTATGTGCCATCTTGCAACCTCTGAATATTCACATGATGCTGTGAAAAAGCACCAGGAAGTTGTTATTCTGTCGATGAAAATGGAGAAGGATGTATCTGTCAGACAACAGGCCGTTGACCTGCTGTATGCCATGTGTGATAAGACAAATGCCGAAGAAATTGTGCAGGAAATGCTAGCTTACTTGGAGACAGCGGATTACTCCATCAGAGAGGAAATGGTTCTCAAAGTGGCCATATTAGCAGAAAAATATGCTACTGACTTCACTTGGTATGTAGATGTTATCCTCAATCTTATTAGAATTGCAGGCGATTATGTCTCAGAAGAGGTATGGTACAGAGTGATTCAGATTGTCATCAACAGAGAAGAGGTACAAGGCTATGCAGCGAAAACAGTATTTGAAGCCTTACAGGCACCTACTTGTCATGAAAATATGGTAAAAGTGGGTGGATACATACTTGGTGAATTTGGAAATCTGATAGCAGGTGACACACGCTCTTCACCGCAGGTTCAGTTTGAATTACTCCACTCCAAATATCATTTATGCTCTGCAGCTACTAGGGCATTACTGCTTTCAACCTACATTAAACTCGTTAATTTATTCCCAGAAATTAAGAATAGAGTGCAGGAAGTTTTCCGTGCTGACTCAAACTTGCGTTCTGCTGATGTTGAGTTGCAACAACGAGCATCAGAGTACTTACAGCTGAGTATAGTTGCTAGTTCAGATGTATTGGCTACAGTTCTGGAAGAAATGCCTGCATTCCCAGAAAGAGAATCATCAATTTTGGCAGTGTTAAAGAAGAAGAAACCAGGCAGGATTCCAGATGATGTAAGAGAATCTAAAAGCCCTCAACCTACGTCAAATCCTGCACCAGTTGTTAATTCCACTATTAACACAAACAGTTCCAGCGCTGACTTGCTTGGCTTGTCCACACCCCCTGGTAACACGGCTACCACTGGTAATGGCTTACTTGATGTTCTTGGTGATTTGTATACTACTTCTAAAATAAGTCCAACTACAGTACAGCAGAACAACATCAAGAAGTTTTTGTTCAAAAATAATGGAGTACTTTTTGAAAATGATTTAATACAAATTGGTGTAAAAAGTGAGTACAGACAAAATCTTGGTCGAATTGGTCTCTTTTATGGAAATAAAACCCAGTTTCCTATTCAAAATGTCCGTCCTGATTTGCAATGGACAGATTTGCATAAGCTCAATGTTCAGATGAAGCCAATGGAGCCAATATTAGAAGCTGGTGCTCAAATTCAGCAAATGTTAACTGCTGAATGCATTGAAGATTTCGCAGATGCACCCACAATGTCTGTATCTTTTGTATACAACAATGTTCCCCAAAAAATTACCATGAAACTTCCACTCACGTTAAATAAATTTTTTGAACCAACTGAAATGAATGGGGAATCATTCTTTGCAAGATGGAAAAATTTAGGGGGAGAACAACAAAGGGCCCAGAAGATATTTAAGGCTCAAGGAGCTATTGATTTAGCGGGAACAAGAACAAAACTGGCTGGATTTGGTATGCAACTTCTGGATGGGATTGACCCCAATCCAGACAATTTTGTGTGTGCTGGTATCGTGCACACAAGAATGCAGCAAGTAGGATGTCTAATGAGATTGGAACCAAATAAACAAGCTCAAATGTTCAGGCTCACTGTACGATCTAGTAAAGAAACAGTCTCACAAGAAATATGTAATCTGCTGGCGGATCAATTTTGAATTTGTTAACACAATGCTGAATATTTAAATGCCATGCTAAAAATGATTAAGATCACTCATACAAAATAACCACTTGTGATCTCTGCACTGATCCCACAAGAATCATAATATTTACAGTGTTATTTTTGAGTGTTTAAACCTTAGAAATTTTATAAACATTTATGAAGTTTTGAATAAATTACTTCAAGTGTAGTAACATGCTTAAAAAGACAAGTTAAATTTAGTTCTGTCTTTCTTTGCAATAGATTTTATTTTTATGAAAATTATATTTGCAAACTCATTTTTTAACTTTTTGTTATTCATTATTTCATAATAGAGTAATATAGTTATAAAATAGTATTTGATGAATTATTAATATATTATTAGACGGATTTTGTCTGTTTGTATAAATTTAGGTGTCTCTAGGCATTTTTACGGTATTTTTTTATCCATTATCACTAAAGATGTACATTAAATATGGTATAAATATACCAAAAATACTGCTTTATTTGTATATAAGTTTGGTATAAGTTATTATGTTTAATTTCATTTTATTTTTGATAACGGAACGAAAATTTATTTTATTAAAAATTGCATTAGAAACTATAAATAAAAATGTATAAAAATAGACTATACCAAAGTAATGTTTTGGCTGTTTTATCTCACAAAAATTTGGACTTTGAGGATTTAAAATTTACTTTATTTCACTGTAAAGAATACTCAGATTTTTTGATGTTATTAATTCAATGACAACTTAGTTTAAAAAATCATATGAGCATCAATTTTGCTACAACTATATTATACAAATTTTGTTATTTAGGGACACTGATGAGGTAGCATCACAGTTGATCTGTGTTTTTATTTTAAAGTGAAATTTATTTTTTTTACTATTATTTTGAACCAATCATGATCTTTTATCCATATAGTTTATTTGTCTATAATGTTCCTGTTAATTGTTAAATTAAATATTCCCGAAATACAACTTAGACACATCTAAATTCCAAGTTGTGTGATGAAATTCTTATTACTATATCTATATATAATAAGTTATCCATTTAGCTGTAGGACTTACTAGGCAGTCTAAAAACATTATTGTAACGCTTTTAGGAGTACTTAGGACTTCAAATCCTGTTAAACTCTTTATGAATGTTTGAAACTTGTTTACCTGTTTCACGTTGACTTTTTATCTGTTCGAAGAAACTAATGTTGATTCATGGCATCTCGAAATTCATTACATACATATTAGAGCTATGCGCCAGTCTCAAACATAGTTTATCTCCTGTTTGTTGTACATATATAACATTTCGATACTAATCTTATATGATGTTACTTGAAAGTTACGTATCTAGGATATTTAGACGCAAATTAAAATAATATGGCTTGTACCTTACATATGTACTGAACATTCATTTATAAATTAATGATGAATTCTGATGAGGTTTGCTCTTATGTTTAAATAGGAATCTCACGATTAGATGGTTTTATACGTAGTACCATCAAACTGTTTAGATGTTGTTTAGGCAATTTAGTGTTATGATATTGAACATTAAATGTTGTTATAAATATATCAGTAGCATGCTAAAGCTTTCTTTGCATGGTAGTTTCGTTAAGAGAATAGTAACAATAATACTTACTATTAAGTACTTTTCAAATATTTATGTATTTACGGTAAAATAATATATGTATATTATGAAATGTTATGAAGCCGTAAAGCAATATAAATGCTTATTACGTGCGTGATCCTTTCATGTACCATGTGATCCACTGTGTAAAATATCGCATGAGAAATCCGAGCGTGGTTAGGTAATAATCAAATCTAGCTGTTTGTCCTTGCGCTTTGAAATCATATTGTACGTAAAGAGTAATTGTCTAAAATAAATATTTAACCAATACATATTTATTGAATTTAATTCTTGATTTATTGGTACCCTTGTCCTTAATAGTAATATAATAGCAGTAAAATATATACTTAAGTCATTAAGCTAAATGGCAGTTAATGAAAAAACTTTGACGAGTTGACGACCTGCGTGGCGGAACGGTCACCGCACCGGTCTTCTACGCAATGGTTCCGAGTCCGATTGTCTGCCAGACATATCTCAATGATGAAATTAGATTTCTCCTCCGGGTTTTGGTGTTTATTTCCGTTTATGTATGTCCGTGGCACTCACGACACGGGTAAAAATCTACTGTGGGGCTATGAGTGGAAAAAGCGTTAAGTGTTAAATTTTATGTAAATAGTACATTACGATACTAGTGACCTAAGTTGCCAATTATGCACGGCGTTTATCACCCGAGAGAATACGTAAAGTGCGGACATAGGTCACATTGTGCTATAAAATATATTTGTTTCTCGACTGGATATTTGGGCTCCTGTTAGGTATCTATATCACGTAAATAATCAAAACAACAAGTAGAAAAACTTTTTTAATTACCTTAAATAGTACTTACAATTAATGAAACTAACTATCTATTAAACCCAACACTTAGAATTACACACTTAGTATAATTTCAGTCAAACCATTCTTCAACATTTGGCGAATTTTCTAACACGTCGTTTGATTCACTGTAAAGAAACATAATTTATATAAATTAAATTACACATTAAGCTTAAAAAAACAAGAAAGTAACTTTAATTTGGCTTAATTATTATTGGTCGTTAGTTTTTTTTTCAAAATCAATTTAATCTTAAAACAATGGTGAAAACTGTGAGCATTTTCGTGAAGATGTAAATTTTGAAATGGGATATGTACGAAAAAAAGATACAAATCATTTTAGGGTCTATCAGTTAACCGTTTTTGCTAAGTACTTTGATTTTTTTTTTATATCCATATACTGTATACTATTTTTCAAAATACATTAAAAGTTTCGAAGCCATCTGAAGCACGCTTCGTTCGTCACATCGCTATATGCAATGATTGATAAATAAATACCTATTAACCTCATTACTATCGGGGAGAGCGCCGGCTGGTACGCGACTGAGATCATAGTCCACCATGCCTTCATACGCAAACTACTACGCTGGTTTCTGTGGCCTTGACATTATACATTAGAACCTAAAGTAAGGATTTCCATACATTTTCAAGTTAACCAGTTGACAAAGTGATTCGAAATTAAAATGAAGTAGGTAGCCTAGTAGCTCTATTACAGTATTAAGGACCAGGTTCGATTACTTCCAGATTTTTGTAGAAAACGAGTAGTCTACTTGATGGTTCGTGAGCATTGCCGCCCATGGATACTAATGAACTAACACAGTCACCTCATATGTAAGGTGTGCTTGTTTGTTATGTAATTCTTTTTAGTTAGAAAGATTTAATACATCTCTATAAATGAATAAACAGTGGAATCCACTGACATATATGGAATCCTACTTAATTGTAGTGTCCTACTTACAAACTTTTCACTGAAATGAATGTTGAACACATTAATTACTACTCTGGTAGGAAGACCCAAATTATAATGATTTATACTTTTTATAAAAATAACATTACAACATTCAATTTGTACAAAAATGAGATAACTAGGTACTGATAAGAATTAGGAACACAATGTTTGTAATGTATACCTAACACCTACCAATTAATTATAATTTAGATATCGAGTCTGTTAATTCATTAACAAATTTTATACATGACATCGCGACCGTTTTACTTGAAGCTTGAGAGCTTGGGTTTTAAAAAGTTTAAATGTCCATATGCCTCTATGAACTTATCATGTATCCAACCGAACACGCATTCGATTACGATACCTACTGTTCGATAAACTTCCCTTAGAATGGGAATAATGCCACATTAATAACACAGGGGTGTATTTTGGAGATCGAAATACTTCAATAATAACTTGTTTTACGAATTTTACAGCGACACAATGATCCCGTGTTGATTCTCTCGCACGCCTCTTATGATATTTACAAGAAAGAAAAGAATGGCTCTATTCTAGGTCAGCGCAGTTATATAGGCTAACACCACGACTGTCGTGAGCGTACGCCGGCTCGTGAGTATTAATTGGATAAGGTGGAGTTTCAGTATGGAATCTATTGAATAGGTGGTATGGTGAAAAAAATGTTTTAAGTTCGTTTTGCGTAAGTAATAGCTAACCAATTTAGGATTCTAGTTGGAGGGGTGGGGTCTTGACCCATCCGAAACAGGGGGTAAAAGCGAATTAAATTTTAAGTACATTTTTTTATATCATGGAAGTAGCAAACGAGCATGCAGCCCACCTTATGGTAAGTAGCCACTGCTGCCCATGGACATCTATAATCAACTTCTGATAAGATCACAGTCCTACCTGAGATCAACCACAGATACGTTGTTACCCCTGAGGACTCATTTCTAACGCCTTGGATAAGTATATTTCTCTTATCACACCATTCAAACCAGAACAAAGCAGCGCTGAACACTGCTGTTATAAGACAGAAATAAGTGTGGCGGTGGTGCCGCTGGAGTCTATAAATCTATATATAAATTGGTTATGTTCTTGTTCTATTTGGTCTTAAATAAATATTTCAATGAATTGTACTACTTCTACACTTTCATGCAAAGGATCAGTGACTATGTGTAAGACGGAATTTGGGTTACATTTAAAAAAGGATAAATGGGTTAATATGATTACTATTAATACTTACTATAACTAGTAATAATACTCACAAGGAAATTTACATTTTCATACCTATCAAGCGAAGGATCGTTACTGAACATTTCCGTGGGGACAGTGGGCGGGGCGCGTTCAGGCAACAGCTCCAAGTAAGACTGACGGGACTGCAAGTGCCGTTCCACCTCCTCGGGCGTCATGTGTCCGTCGCTGGCTGACACTCCGAACCCGAGCCCTGGGGAAGCCTTTGCGAGCATTGCTGCTGTTCCTTGGAGCTAAAACACACTCACAATTTAACTAACTGGACGCATATGACGCGATCCTTCGTTGATTATATTCAATTGTATGTATTAAATATTTATTACCTAGATATATTATTATGTTTGGTTTTAATATATTAGTATACAAAATAGCTATAAGTCAGCAGGTGGAAATGTCGCATATAAGAAAAATTAAGCTGAAGGGTACATTATATTATCATTGAATAAAAAGCTATTAATAACTGGAAAGAAGAAATTAAGACATATTTTGAGTAAAAACAAAGTCTAAAATGTGAAAAACATAGTATGGTTTTAGCTTGTGACATAAAAAATTATAAAATAAGGAAATGTGTGAGCTACAATTTTGTGCCATACAGTAAGCGAATAAAATACTAGAACATGAATTATAGAAAGACTGCAGAAATATGATTCTGTTACCTTACAGAGTTAGTTGAAAAAATAAAACAGTCTCTTACAGGATGGTTGGCGTTTGATGTTTTCTTAGGAACAACTGCCCTTTTCCGTTTTATAGCATTATTAACATTTTTATTGACTGAACCTGGATTAGACATGGCTTGATGCCCCGGAGTGGTGTCATTCTTTTTCCTGAAAAAATTAAATACCCAATCTTCAGTACTGTATCAATTTTGTAGACTAGTGATCAGAACCCTCAGTAAACTGATAATATGACCCATGTAGTTAAAAAATACTAATTCTGTATTAAAGAAAATCCATAAAAATTTTGAAGGCCAAAATAATTATTAATGTGATTTTATATAGAACCCTAAAATATTATTTTATTTAAATATATTGTATTAAGAGATAACAAAATAATTAAGTGTCATAAGGATAATAAGTTTGATTTTATATTAAAAAGTTTTTGAAAAGGTTTAATTTAATTGCAATATGTAAAAAGCTAATGAATGAAGATGATAAGCAAAAGCATTGAATGTAAAAAAGCCAAAATGAATTTTTGGATGATTCTTCAAAACACTTTTGACTTCTTATCGTTTGTGAAGATAATGTTTAGCATAAATGCAGATACATCAAAGGGACTTTAATTAATAGAATATTTCGAAATTACCTAATATAGATACTTTAATAGAACCAGATGAATTTTGATATCAAGGGCTAATTTTAAAATGAAATTACGAAAGCCTTATTTCAAGAATAAAACTGAAATTGTTAATGAGCCACATATTTATGGATATTGATACAACATAATTATAAAGTTGACTATCCTAAGTCAAATTAATAACCAAAATTGGTGTATCTTAACACAAACTATTATTTGAGGCTATCTACTGTCTGCTGACTTATTTTATTAATTAGTTGTAAGAAGTTATACCTAGAGGCTTTGATTGGCATTTATATTCAACATAGACCCTTCAATTTAAGTAATTTTCTCATGTATTCTCCCATGAAATATGTGAAACAGTATGTTTCAGAGAATCATCCTTTTATGGAAAGCAGATAATATATATAAATCTCTATAATTACCGTTTTGAGTTATCTGTGTTATTATAGCTGGCATCATCTGATGACTCTGTGTCTTCGCTCTCAGACGTAGTACTTTCTGGTTTCTCATACTGCAGTAGTCTGTCTAGGAGAAAAGTCCGGTCCCGGGACACTTTCAGCAGCCTTTTCTGACTACAACGTAGCGCATCTTGAAAACATTCATTTTCCTGAAAATATAATGGTTGGTCAACATATATTGCCATATACTAACAATAACATTGCAATTAAATGTTATTTTTCACTCATTCACTTGAAGAGGTGTGTACCGTTACCCTATAGATTTATCCTTTGAGGGCTAGCCTTAACCATCTAGGCGCTCTGGGGAATCACACATTTCTTATCCTTTATCTATTCTAATAAGTATTATGAAGCATTGACTTTCTTTTATCATGTAATGATCTTTGTGGCATCCCTTGAAACTGGCGCTCCGGGATTTTTATAAGTTGGAAGTAGCAGATGAGTATGCAGTCTACCTGTTAATAAGTAGCCACTGCAACTCTTGTACTTTTGTAATCAATGGCAGATAAGAACAGAGTCTTACCTGAGGTTGGCCACAATGCATTGCTACCCCTGAGGATTAATTTAGAACACCTCGGATAGTTAAGTCAGCCCCCTACCACACCCTTCAAGACAACACAGTAATGCTTAACACTGCTTATCACTGCCGTTATAAGACAGTGCCACAGGAGCCCAACCACAAGCCGATGTGTGATTATATTTTTGGTAAAAATCAACATGACATGATATGTAATATACAAATAAATAAAATTGACGTGTCTGATTGTGATTTCAAAATAACATTTTTTTACACAATGCATATGAAAGTATATATATAATGAAAATGCAAAAATTTTGTTTGTCTATTTGACTGAGGTAATCTTCTGAATGGCTGAACCAATTTTGACAGGACTTTCACTGAAAGATAGCTGAAGGTCTAAGGCGTAACGTAGACTACTTTAATTTTTGAAAAACCCATTATCGTGAGCTCCACGCGTATGCGCGCGCCGTCGCGGGGTGACATTTATGTTTAAATATGTATTCTTTTTTACTTTTTAAACGCGTGTGAAACCAATACTAAGTGCCAATAAGAATATTAAAGTGTATATATAACTTACATATATAAGAAACTTCAGTTTCTTTTTCAGTGCTAGGTACTGAAGCTTATAATTCGGATCAGGTTCGGCTTCGCTGCTACTACTGTCACTAGAGTAATCCTTCCTTTGGTCGCGGCTCCGCGAATGCTCGCCGCTGGAGTTGTTGCTCACGCTGGCCGCCTCATTGGCTTGCATGTTCGCTATTGAGCGACAGTACCACCCATCTAGCATCTTCTGTTACACAAAATTCACTTTTAAGTAGTAGAACAACTATTTCCATTAACAATATAAATATTAGTTAAAAAGTTGCGAACATAACAAAGAAACCTTAGTATAATTTTCGGACGCCAGTATTGCAGTTTATTGATGCCCTGTAAACAGAAAAATATATATTTACGAAATTAAAAACGATAAATTACTTTGTTAGATAAACCATCATAGAACACTAAATAAAATGTCAGTGTCACTGTCAGCTATTGACACAGAAAATCAAAGATTTTAGCGCTTGTCATCAAGTTTTAATTAACGTCTGTGCAAAGGTAAAAAGGGTAACGCTTCGAAGGTAACATAAAAATTATATAAAATAATAAAATCAAGTCCACACTACGCTTATTACCGTTGGGAATAAGTGTAAGGTATTCAAATGGTAGCAAAGATGGAGCACTAATGTAAGTTAATAAATGTACAAACATTATTTGTAGTTACATAATTAAAATCCACGATTTATTTAATAATTCAAATTTAAAAGAGTGAAAGAGTAAACGCATATTTTAATGAAAAAATACTTATTTAGTTTAACAGATATCATTCAAATAAATTGAACAAACATTTAAAGTTGTTATAATAATATTTTATGTTACATGTGTTGTTAACGCTTTACAATAAAATCATTAACAAACGACATTACTTTTTGATACTGCAATAATCTGATTTTTGGACGATTTCTTAACATAATGTCATTGATTTAATTTTTACTGACATTTAACGATAGATGGCGATGTAGTTTCTAAAAAAGTTCTTTTGAAAAAAAGTTATACATTGTAATTTTTAAATCACTATGGATCGTAGTGTTAAGCACAAAACGAGCAATGTAATAGTTCTGTTCCTTTTGAACGATGTTATCGTATTAGAATAAATTATTATAGTAGCGTTCTGTTATCCAACAAGTTTTTATTGGAGGGTTTTATGTAAAATGCAATAGGCGTTTTGTCGTTTTTAATTTTCGTCGCATTATATGTTCACTTTGACTTATGTTATACGAAATTGAACTCTACGTGTACCGCATGTGCTCTTTCAGCTGAGTGTCGGATCGTGCTCGTCGCGGTCAGTTCGTGCCGGATTAATTCCTCGTGTTGTTATGGCTCTCGGTAGTGAAGTGAATGACGATAATGCTACGAAACATGCTTCTCAAAAAGTGAAAAAATGCCCAGCTAGCAGTAATGTTAACGACAAAGGTGCCAGCGATAATGTTAACAAAGGTAAGGTTTAGAATGGTCATGGCCTCAGTTATGTAACATTCAGTATGTAATAGATCTAGGTAACTCTGAAAAATTGTTTTTATTAAATCTTTTACGTGCGCAAACTGCACTGAAGTCATGTGACCCGATATAACATGTGATCAAGTTAAATTTTATTTTGACGTGAGAAGTAATTTTGCCTATATAATCGCTCTTAAATCACAATTTAGTGAATAAAGAATGGTTTTTGTAATAAAAATAATTAAATGCGTATCTAAGAAGTCAAAAATCTTATATTTATCATTCACTTTTAGTTTTATTGGCATTACACAATTTTGATAAGTCTTACAAATTACCACTAAGCTTTATTCTTTTAAGATTTCTATATAACTAGACTAATCCTGAATTAATTTAATAATATTAATTAGTAAATCAGTGTGGTATTGCTTGATGTAGGCTAAGTTGCATGTGTTAAGTAGTGTAGCAGTCTGATGACCTATAATGACCTCCTATAAGTTCTTATTAGTTTTTCGTCATAATTCATTTATTCACATATTAATATTTTATTTCGTATTGTTGTACTGCCCTTCTTTATATTGTTGATGGATAGTGCAATCAGTTGAAATGAAACATGTCAGGAAATTAATTAGGTACCTACATGCTACTAAAAATTTATAGTAATCCTACATTGTTTTAATAGCTACAATGTACTTGTAGGTGATGAATGGCTTAACAACAATTATAAAGTAGGCTATGCAAGTATGATAACTGTTGCAAGGGTACTTTTATATTACCTTATATATATTTTAATAAAATATATTGTAATTATATCTATTCATTTATTTTATTTTTATAATTATAATTGTATTATAATAATATAGTGTTATAAAGTGAATTAGACTCCAATAAAACTAAAGTTAAATACCAAGTGTTATAATTGAAATGTCTTAGTATCAGAAGATCCAATTAATTATGTGTAATCAAAGTTAAATGCCTTTGGTTTGCATAAAATTGAGCATAAAATTGTCAAGGTTATTTGAACAATGTGCACATTTAATATTTTATTTGAATTATTATGTTCCATGAGTTACCACTTATAAATTAGTTCATTAAATTACACAATTACCTAGTCATCCACTGATTAAAAATGTTTAATTGTGTTTAACTAAGTTATTTTTTCAATCATATTTTGAAAGACATGGTATTTCTTACACATAAGTATGTACATTTCTCAGTTACATGATGGACTAGCACCATAATCTTTTTTTTCATAGCTGATGCTATGAAAAAATAAAATTTATTATCATAGCAATAGATAAAGTAAACCTACCTGTCATGTTTTATCTAGGTACATGTAAATAGCTATAAAGTTTCAAATGAAATGGCTGCAACATACAGATATAACAAACAGTTAAAGAAATAGTCAGAACATAACTATAGGGTTTCTATTTGTCCCTTCTACTATAATCTGAAAAAATCCCTGTAAAATAATTCATTTAAATAAGATCTTTTCTGATCTTTAATTAAAAACAATTGTATTTGACTATAAAAATGATGTTTCCTGCACATACAACCCCAGACTAGTATTTTTCTTATGAGTTGCTTGTCCCAGCGATTCCCTCAAATACAAATACACAAACACCTAAAGCACCATACCTAACCCAATATAAAAAATACATCAAAACATTTCTTTAATTTAATGTAATTTTAATAGCGAGACAAGTGCCAACAACAGTAATTGTTGATGATCATGAAACAATTATAAAACAATTCAGTGGTTGAATTCAGGCATTCATTCAATGATTTTCAATAGATTATCTATTACCTTTAAACAAGCAATTCTTGTAGATTTTCTTGAAATTTTGTATTTAGGGCGTTTCGGGGGCGATACACAGATCTTGCTAGATTTATTTTCAAAAAAACATGATGTACTAAAAAACACCAAGCAAAGCTCGGTCATCCAGGTACTAATAAGTTTAAATCAGTTGCTATATTTATTAGAAAACTCACATTATGTAAATATAGCTTATTACCTGTTTTTCTGCGTATAATCACCATAATCTGCATGTATGTATTCCTCAAGGTGATTATTGCAACTTAACCACAGGTAAATACTAATTTGTACTAGAGGTGTTAAGAAGCGAATGCAAAGTGGTACAAATAGTAATATTCTAGGCATACATCAAGTCGCGAGCAAAACTTAAATATGTATAAGGTTGGTGTTTGTTACACTAGATGTATATCTATGAACAGTTTTAGATACTGACCTCGTCTTGTTCATTGATGAGGCTGGGTTATCTCAATACTCTGGTAGATATTTAGGGCAGCTATAAAACGTTACAGAAAGGAATGGAAAATATTGATAGATAGGTATGTTACATTTTTATGAGTATTTATTTATTTCATCATTCATTTGGTCAGGATTTGTGTTATATACAATAATTTATTTACGTAAAGAAATACTCAGCTTAAAGCTTAAATTGAAATATGTATTTAATAGTATTATATTACATTATATAAGATATTAGATTATAATTAACACAAAATTACAACATATTATTATAATACACACAGTGTCTGTATGTAGAAACAAATCATACACATACTTCATTTTAAAAAAGATATCTAATTTGTAACAGGAATTTTAAACGTAAGAGCATTGTATAGTATACTGATAATAAGTAAATAATTTATATTTAGTGTGGTCATGTACAAATTAGCTTTTTATCTGTAGATTTAACTTGCCATACATTTGCTTTGCGAAAATGCATAACTTTAAAACCTTTTAACCATTTCGTTGTGTATCATGATTTTAAATATTAAGTTTATCATTTTAAAATTAAATTACATGTCAATCAATATTAATTATTGAAAAGGTATTGTAAATTATTTGTCGAGAATCTCGAATATACATTAGGTAAAGTAGAATTAAGTCACTCTATAAAATTTTCTATCCTTCCCTTAAAGTCTCTCTTAAATTTCATCTTAATTGTTACAGATCTGCTTAGACAAATACTCCAATTGTATTTCATCCAGATAGTAACTATTTTCGGGAATTTATTGTCCGAAAATGAATTAATAAATGACAAAGGAAATTAAGTAAAGATGATTAAGACAAAATAATATAAAAAATAATGAGGAAAATATATTTAAAAATTAAGATAATGTATTATATAAAAAATAGAAATTTTAAAAATACTACCATTGTAAACAACATTACTATAGGTAGTGTAATAACATGTCATCGAACTTTGAGTCGTAGACTCTTTTTCTCCTCTCATCCATCTCTCCATATAATCTCAATTGTATAATGACTATTTAGTATTATAGGATTATCATCCTAATCCTATCCCAACTAGACTACTAATCAACACTAGGCTATGTTATTCTAATATAGATTTTATTCAGTTGCCTTAAGGAAATATATGTTATTCCCGCTTATTTACCTTAAAGACCGCTCTAATAAGCCTCTATGAAAATTTCGTAACTGAATCTATCTCATTCGGGGAATTTAGGTTACCTACTGGTCTATTCCAGTACAGTCTTGATAAAGAATTTGCTCTTTATTTGATAACAACCGCGCGTCTCTCAAGTGCTGCTGTTAACTGAAAATATCTCGTCTTCGCCTTTTCGTATTATAATTTTGTTAATTATTTGTGTCAAAGAAATAACAAATAGTCATGTAAGTATTCCTTTGTAACTCAAACAATCTGAATATATCCAATATCCACCAATCATCCATGGTACAACCCTTTTACATATTTGACCATGAACCTATAATGTAATACCTTTAGTTACTACGTACTTCTGTACTTATATGTGTGTTACCGCATACCTACAGCAGTCAATGTAGTGAACAAATTTGCAGCAATACTTTTGCTACGAAGAAATAAATAATTTCAACGGTAGTGCTGCATTCAAACCACAGTGAGTACAATTGACCATTGGCCATTGGCCATTCTTACTCTTATGACGTAATAAATTATTCATGATTCGGAATGCGATTAAAATCCGTCTCTTAAAATAGTCATGCATTTCCAAATGAGATTAGAATAATTTAAAAGTGATGAGTGTCAGAGTGGACCTCCACTAAAGTGACAATCATATTAATGACAGTATGAGGAAGACGCACGTGTGTGTCATATGTCCGTAAGGTGATATGTTCTTGCTTTTTTTAACACACTCACTTCAGAAACGTGCGTAGCTCCTCAGCGTGTGTAGAATCTAGATAATAAATTAATCGAGTTACGAACTTAGCCACGTCAGTCTGGAGTTGAATGGGTGAACGCTAGTGGCTTAGTTTAATACAAGTTTCCGTCCATTGCAAAGTCGATCCAGGTTAAAATAATTGTTTACTATATCAGCGTCGCCAAGGGGCAGCTGCTCTCGCTAGAAATTTAAAAATCAATGTTCCATTAGTCATATTAACTGCCCCGCTAGCTCGAAGGCTTGCGACGCCCTCGGTTACCGTCATCGGATGTCTTATAGGCTGTTTGCGAACATCCGTTACAGATAGTCCCTAATCCATACTACTTACACCCATCTGCATTGGAAGTATTGGAACAGCGGGGAATAGTACGTCCCAGGCTGCAGGCTTGCTAAATTCAAGCCGTCGACATACAAGGGTTCTGCCTTCTACCACCTTTAAATCTAATTAATCCTCGTCACACAGTGTGACATTCAAGGAATTAACCCATGTTCCTTCTATTCAATCTACAATGCTAGGTATTGTAGATTTCTTGCTATTTTTATTATTATGTATATAGAACTAAAAGTAATTTTGATACGTCACTTATGATATGTTACTTAAGTATTTCCACATGGCCTTGCATTACGCAATTTCCTTAAGTATATCTAATACGGCACTGGTTTGTATCCATAGATAGCTGCTGTAAGTATTGATTGGTGTGCTATAAAGAAGTTATGGCGGGGTAACACGGGGTTCCCTGCTGAGGAAGGCGCCCTTTGCATGAATAAATAAATAATGATAGGCTATATTAAATGTATTGTATGTATACCCCTAGCTACTCCTGTATTAGGACAGAAAATAATATTTGTTTTCAAAAGCGATCATAATTTGTCTTGTACCTTAATTGATATCAAAACACCTATTTAGACTCCCTATATACTTACTTAAATCCTATTATTAGAAACTATGCATGTTTCTATTAATAGTTAATAGTATAAATAGTTGCGTGACTTATTATGTGAATTGCTTAATTTTCTCACATTGTTGTTATCGACGCCGCGAAACAATAGTTGATTAATAGGTGTTTTATTGATAGGCGAACATTATATGCCATGATGGTGATCGGACTCCACGGTTGGCAAGGTATAAGAACAATTGATATTCTTTCATTGGGTTGTCGCCAGAAAACAATATAGTGACGTCTCCGCAAGCGGTCTTTGACATCAACAATGGTGTAGTATGGTTGTTCGTTTTCCACTGATATCAACAAACAGCCACCAATTTAATTCTAACTATAAATGATATAGATACCAGGGCCTATTATGCTTACTTATATGTTTGCGTAATATTATCATTTACGATAATAAATTAATGAATACTTGGGTATGTAATACCTATATTTGATTAAATAATTTCATATAGTGCTATTTGTAGTTCAAGTCTTAAATAATCCTTATCTGAACACTTATTAATTAAACAATGGCTCAAGCTATTATGTAAACAATTCCAGATATTCCATAATTGTACTTTTATAGAAGTCGATCACTTGATTTAACTAAGATACAACATATGTACATAATAGTATGTAGAAATGCCCGCGTCATGACCGCGTCATGGCCACTACCTGCTTGTTTCTTTTTGTTTTATTTACTAAAAAACAATGTATTTATATTTCAAACAACATATACACTCTATACCCCCAAGTGCTACTTAACAAAGTTTATAATACAAACTCCAGTTTTTTTTAATGAAACATCAAAATAGATAAAGTCTTTTCAGAGATTACAATAGAGACGAATAAAATATAAGGAATAAGTAAACATTAAAATTATATACCTTAGTTTTATTAATTTTTGTGATAGGTTTTATAATATTTCACAACACTTTCTTCATCCCAATACGACGTGGGAGGAAACCCGTGGTGTAAAGCGTTAATCAAATGCGGAGGTGTGACATAGTTAGGAATTAATATACGTAGGTACATATATGTGTTGTTAAGGCTTCTTTCGTATTAACTAGAACGATTCACTTTAATAAAAAAATATGAATCCAATACTTACATTCTCTTGAAAATTGTTGAAGATGCTTTTCAAAGACGAGAAACGACAAAAATAATTGAATAGAAATGTTAAAATACTGTTTTTCTGTTAAGTATATTTAAAGTACCCAAGTATTTTAATAACACGGTTATTTGTCTGTGTTGGTTAACCATACTTATCTCAAAATGTTCCTGAATTTATCAAGTAACAAATAAAAATTTACCATTATATTTGAGGGTTTAGAAATAAACCAGTGTGATATTTTCCAAAAGAAAAATATTCCTGTAATTTTATAAAATTATATAAATATAGTGAAGGTACATAAAATGCTTCTAGTTAACGCTTCAATTAGTCAAAAAAATAACCTTTAACAGTTCTAGCAGAATGTAAATACTAAAAAGCCAAATATCGTAAAAAAGCAAAAAAAGTGTCGCTAAGGTTAAACTAACTATTAACTAAGATATTAAGTTAAATGAAGTCCCATTTATCAACTGGAACTGGTTCTATGATAAATATTAACGTAATTAATGTACATTCATGCTGACTTGTACGATATTATGCATTACATGAATCATGATTTCCATTTTTATATACACAGTAACGTAAGCAAAACCGCTTGGGTGACAGGTCTCTGATTGATACTGGATAGTTTAAACAGCTATGATAAGATTTTATGCGATGTGATTTCTGTTCGAGTGATATCAGCTATCACTCCTCACTCCCCTAGGACAAATAGGTTTACAGTTGTCCTGTGATAAGGGAGTGTTCTAGTATGATTTATGGTAGGAAATGTAGATAAAACTAGAAAACTACGTCGTACCTTCTCATTGGTAATAGCAAGATTGCTTTTCCAAAGTCCTTAGTCATTTAATGTATCTTTAGCATTTTATTTCTAGTTTTTACTTCGGATTTATGACATTTAGTCATAGAATCAAAGATCTAAGAAGGTTAAGTTAGAAGCTAATATAAGTGCCCTTGGAAGTACTAGAAACCTAGCTTAAACTCGAAAGTGATTTGTGATGGCATCTCGCTAACTTAGTAAGCCGCTCAATAGGTTAAAACCTAGGTAGACTTTGGAATCGACGCGTCATTTTTTCATTCTGATTGACCTTGGCGATCGCATTTGTCAAGTGATCTGTACTTGTCGTTAATGGTATAAAAATAATTTGATATTTATCTGACTAATATTAATATTTTTTCGCGGCTTAGCTACAAAGTATATTTTGATTAAAACTTATCGTAATCAGCTGAATGTCATAATAATTAATAGATGTTATTAATTTGTATTAGAATCATACGTTGAGGTTATAACAAGTCAAATATAGTCGTTATAACTCAGTGAAGAGTATTAAAAATATTGTGAGTATAGTACAGACATAAATGACGATCATTTAAAATTATACGAATTAACCCACCGGATCAATCTGCTAATTGCATAGTGGCTCGACTGGCTTGTAACTTGTTAATGTTTTGCATACAAACTGCACGTCAATAGGAGTTAAGGGTTATATGAATTATCTGTGAATATTTCAACTGAGCAAATAGGAACAGGCTGAGCTTATCGTGTTTCTGTGACGACATTTATGTCTTTGAATTTCACGATACAGCGCTTACACGATGTGGTTTCACAATGTTAAGTTTTGTTAAATATATGGTTACATAAAGGTTAACGCTCATACAAATTAATACAAACATTTTAAAATAAACACCTTCTAAGGGAAAAAGCGTTGACGAAACCAGCTTAATAAAATTTACAAGGCTTTCTTTGTCATAGGTCTTATCCTTAGAAAAATTTATTCTTGTTTTTAAAAAATCCTATATACGAGCGAGAGAGTGTCTTTATTAATCTGTAGATAGTCTAGCTCTCTGATCCCCGCGGTTTCACCCGCGTTTAAAAAGTAAAAAAATAATACATATTTAAACATAAATGTCATCCCGCTCTCCCGCGACTACGCGCTCTTGAGCGTGGAGCGCGCTCTAATAGATTTTCCAAAAATTAAGGTAGCCTTTGTTACGCCTTAGACCTTCAGCTATCTTCCAGTGAAAGTCCCGTCAAAATCCGTCCAGCCGTTTAGAAGATTAACTCAGAGCGAGATGACATTTATATTAAAATATGTGTTCTTTTTTACTTTTTAAGCGCGAGTGAAACCGCGGGCATCAACTAGTCCTTTCATAAAAGTCTAAGATACACAATAGACCTTCAGCTATTCAATGAAAGGATCGTCATAATCGATCTAGCCGTTAAGAAGATCTCAAACAGACATACAAAAATATAATTGCATTTTTATCTACCTATCTATTTATCTATCTAGTAAATAAGGGTTATTTTATCCTGTGTGGTGGAAGCCATAGACCTGCAAAGACGAATACACAAACACCCAGACCCAGAAGAGAAATAAACTCATCATTCAGCTGTCTGGCCGGGAATCGAACCTGGGGCCACGTCAGACCGGTATGGTAACGCCACGGGGGACGTCTTTGAAGAACCCCTTACCCTTACCTTGAAAAGACTCACTCCTGCAGTTAGCAGCGTCTAACAAACACTTATTCTTGAAAACGACAACATGGTTATCATGCGAGCTGATGCCGCAGACAGGTTGCAGATGACCATGGCAGGTAGACGGACACCCAGCCCGGAGATACATCACGTACATTGTGCAAAACTTCGTGTCTATCAAGTCGTATGCTGGAAAAACAATAGACCATTATTGTCCCACTGCTGGGCACGGGTCTCCTCAGTGAGAGGGATTTAGGCCTCAGTCCACCGAGCTGGCCAAGTGCGATTGAGATTTTTGAGAGACACACCATTGAGATTTTTTTTAAGAACTCTTAGATGTGTAGGTTTCCTCACGATGTTTTCCTTCACCGTAAAGCAAGTGATAATTAATATCTAATTTCTAATACGCACATAAATCAGAAGTGCGTGCCCAGGATTTGAACCTTGGACCCCTCGATTGAGAGGCCAAGTTTCAACCATTAGGCTATCACTTCTCCCCCAGATAAGATCAAGGATCTACTGTTAATCACAGACGCGTTGCTACCGCAGAGGGCTAAGTTGGAACGTCTGGGATAAGTATGTCTCCCTTACCACACCCTTCCACCACCACCACAGCTATTTCTGCCTTATAACAGCAATGTTAAGCACTGCTGTGTTCTGGTGTGAAGGGTGTGGTAAGAAACATACTTAGCCAAGGCGTTCCAACTTAGTCCTCAGGGGTAGCAATGCATCTGTGATCAACCTTGATCTTATGGTTGACTACAGGTGTCCACTTACCGTCAGGTAGACTGCATGCTCGTTTGTTACTTCGATCATACAAAAAAGAGAATATGGTGGTAGATAAATAAAATAGGTAGATTACTCGCCGCCTTGTATTTGAGTGAACCCAAAAAACTACGCTACTTTCATGTATTTATACGCACACAAAAAACACTTTAGTTTGTTTACGCTCACATAATTACTTTTATTACCCGACCATTTTAAAAATGGCTTCATTTGTTTATTAGGAATGACAGATCTACCTACTTTATTTATCTGAGGGTGGTACCTAGAGAACCACAAATTTCTACCATTAACAAAATAAAAAATAAAAATAACGCTTCACACTCATAGCCCCACAGTAGGATTCCCTGTGTCGTGGGTGCCATGGACAACACACAAGACAAGG
>DWPV01000888.1:0-23957 GCA_018251915.1 Urbanus proteus proteus | reverse complement strand
TATGCACGGCGTTTATCACCCTCGCTTCGCTCGGGCGCTAACTTCGCGCCGTGCAGTAATAGGCAACTTAGATCACCCGTATCGTAATGTACTATAATAGCACTTAAGTTTTCGGTACACACTTCTAATGTATCTCTGGCATTATATCAGGCAAATAGCAAAAGAATAATAAGTTAATCAGTCTCTAGAATAAACACTTTGAAAGTAGAAAAAACACTTTTACTTTACACTTGTCACAAGTGTTATCATTGTAAAGTAACACTTGAAGGTTTAATAAAGTGTCACTTTCAAGTGTTTGTACTTAGAGTGCACTTAAAAGTAACACTTTTAAAAGGTCAGTATTCATTTAAAAAATAAATAAAAATACGAATAATATCCCTTAATAACAACAACTCAATTGTCTTTTGTTGTTACAATATTTTTATTATTGACTTATAAAATTAAGCTTTACTTAATATTATTTAACTGTAATGTATAAGCTAACGAGGGCTATATGACTTATTAAGTAAAAATAAATTAATTGTCCCATTAAATTGGTGAATTGAAAGTCAACTTTCTAATATTATAAGTACAGCTAATGTATTTTTTTTTTATTTTGATGTAATGATTTGTCATTAATTAAGACTAGGTTGCACCCGCGTTTAAAAAGTAAAAAAGAATACATATTAAAACATAAATGTCATCCCGTTCTCCCGCGTTAAGCGCGCGCTATTGATTTTTTCCCAAAATTAAAGTAATCTATGTTACGCCTTAGACCTTCAGCTATCTTCCAGTGAAAGTCCCGTCATAGTCGGTCTAGCCGTTTAGAAGATTAGCTCAGCCAAACGGACAGTCAGACAAAAAAGTTCTAATCGTATTTTCGTTATAGGTATCGTTTATACATTCATACGAATTGAGTAAAAAAATGATATTTTGAAATCACAAACAGACACTTCAATTTTATTTATTTGTATAGATTTTAAGATTACCGACTTCTTTAATTAAATTTAATATGTATTCTCTAATAAAATTTTTATTTAATTAAATTTAATATTTCAAAATAGATTAGTAAGTGTAAAAAGTTATTTAACACTTAACATGAATTTTTGACTTATTAATAGCCTCCGTTGACTTATTTATATAACTTTATTATCAAATGTTTATTTATTGTTAATTTATTATAGCAGTGAGTGTAAATGTTGAATTAATCCCATAGTTAGTTTTAAGTTGAAGCCATAGCTCGAGTTTATTTATTGTGTCTGTGTGTTTGTTTGTTTTATTTATTGAATAAATTATTTTAATACACACTTATGGGTACTTCTTTATTTATTATTTCTAAAGGTGGTAGAACTGTATATAGTTCGACTCTGGCGGCATCACCGCCACACCTATTTCAGCCTTATATCAGCAGTGTTAAGCACTGCTGTGTCCTGGTTTGAAGGGTGTGGTTAGGGAGACATTCTTATCCGAGGCGTTCCACCTCAGTCCTCAGGGGTAGTGACGCGTCTGTGGTCAACCTCAGTTAGGACCTTGATCTTATCTGGTGGATTACAAATGTTCATGGGCGGCAGAAGCCACTTACCACCATGCTCGTTTGCTACTTCGATCATATATAAAAAAAACTAAAAAAATAACGAGCTAGTTATTTTGCATTGGCATTCTTACCTAAATAATTTGGTTTCTAGGGTAAACGACTACACTACAATTTACGCAGACTTGCGGCGCACGACGGAAAGCAAAGTTCTGATACCCATTGGAGGCACGTTCCAGCGAGGGGCGTCTGCTGCCATCGCACAGAGCATTCCGCAAACTAAACGGATTTTCCAGCCCTCTCCCATTATTTATTTGAAGGCGCAGAAAAACATAGCCGAAATTGCGGGTATTAAGAAGGCGCATTTAAGGGACGCTGTCGCCATGTGCACTGTTTTGAGTTATATTGAAGATTTGGTGAGAATTTACATTAAAATTTAATAGAATTGTGAAATAACGTGATTTTAGATCTTATACCTATATCCAGGAACTCCAAGTTGGCTAGGTTCATTTGCCTAGGTTCATACGCCTCACTCTTCAGTTCATACTAATAAAAGTCTCCTTGTTTTAACGTCAATAAATATAGTTTTAATGCCATAGAAGTCGATTGTATGTATAGATCTATTATCTACTTCATTAAGCTAACCTTAATAATATTTAAAAACTTGCTATTGTTTAGAAAAGGTAAGTGACAATAGATACTGTAACTTAAAACAATTTCAAATTTGTAGAAAAAGACTGGCTTGAACGAGATATCAGTGGCGCAGAAGGTGGACGTGACGCGGGCGACGCAGGCGGGCTACGTGGGGCTGGCGATGCGCACTCGGGTCGCCTACGGCCCCAATGGAGCTGAACCGGAGTACCGCGCCACTAATGCCACTAATAGACGCGTTTTTACTAACTCTACTATCATTATCCAGTCTGGCGGACAGTATGACGGTAAGTTAGTGTAAATTATGTCTAAAGTGTTATTTTTAACAATTACTTAGGTATTTATATTCCTTTACAAGTTTGGCACATAAATATTATGCATATTACGTGCCAATGGTCCAGAAATCCGGAGGGAATCCATACTGGAGGAGACAGATCTCTAACTCGGGAAAGGCGGAGGTCTATTATGTATGACCATGGTATTTACCTACCTAGGAATATTCTTAAATGATCAAAACAGTAGGTATCTAAATTCTAAATCTTTGACGATATACAGAAAAAAATATAAATAATACAAGTCACAGTTAGATCATAATAGTACGTATGTAGTGGATGTACCTATACATAACGCAAGCTACTAATATTCCAATTTAGAACTACCTTCTCACATTCACGCGACAAACTGAATCAATTGTATCACATAATACACAGAACATGCATAAACACCGACTAGTTTTAATTATATCGTACATTTGTAGAGGGAACAACAGTAGTAACCAGAACCGTGCACTACGGGACCCCATCCCGCGAGGAGCGGCGCGCGTTCACGACGGTGCTGCGGTCGCTGGCGGCGCTGGCCACGCTGCAGACGCCCGCCATGCTGCCCGCGGCGCACGCCGACCCGGTGGCCAGGGCTCCGCTGTGGGCCTTAAAACAGGACTACACACCACCCACGGGGCATGGTGTGGGGGCTGCGCTTAATCGTCGAGAAGGTGCAAAGGCTAATTTTATATTTCTTTATTTTTGTATGAATGATGTAGCAAATAAGCAGTCCAGTTAACAGTGGCGGATTAAGACGTTTGCCGCCAGTAGGCTATTGAAATTTATACGCCGCTGCCGAATTTTGCACGTCAATACTTTAATTTTGGGCCTACAATACTTTAAATTTCCTGCCACCCCTGAAATTAGCGTAAAGAGACCGTCACGTCATAAATAATCTCCGAAACTTAAGAAAACAGGTGTCAAAAAAATTGCCGCCCCTTGAATCTGCCGCCCTAGGCTCCAATCCACTCAGCCTATTAGTAAATCCGCTACTGCCAGATAAGGTAAGTGATCATTGCCGTCCAATGGACACCTATAGAAAACTTTATGAAAAAGGGGTTTCATCCTAATCCTACATGCCTTGCTACTCTTGATAAAAGTGATCAAGAAACTGGTTTATTGTTACTAAATATTGTACCTAAGATGATATTTGTAAGAACGGACGATGAATATATTTTATTGTGATAAACAAGGCACCAAAATGGCTGGCCACGTGTATAAGTCCTAAAACTTCTAAGTAGGTACAGGTACGTTAAATTCAAAAGCAAATAAAACATTATGTCTTCATTTCAGATCCCGTTGTAATAGATTATCGACAGGATACAAATTTGCACACGTTTAGGGAAGGATACTTCATTACCAGTGGTTTGTACATGAAGTCTACATATTCCTTTCTTTTAATAAACTTATACTTACATGTTCTTATTTGTTTTGCTTTTGAACTGTAATCATAACATTTGTTAACAGAACCCACATGGTCGGAACCGGGGAAGTTTGGCGTACGACTAGGAAATATTTTGGAAGTGGTTCCTAGGACCAACGGATACCTAGGATTCCGCGAGGCGACCCTCATACCATTCGAGCCTAAGCTCATTGACAAGAGCTCGCTCACAGAATACGAGGTACGTGCCTAATGTCATATAATAAGTAATATAATTTACCATGTTTCATTACCACTAATTGGAATGCTTTATGATTCAATTTCGACGGAACCACCGTCACTGTTCTTAATAACAGCGCTGTTAAACGCTGCGGCCTAGTGGTACCTACCACTTGGAAGAATGATATGTCCAGTTATCCCAGATAATGACTACCACAAAAATATTTATTTACAAATATACAGCACTCTTACGGTCTATTAACGGTCTTTTTTATTTTTACGATAAAGATAATTGTCATTTTAGATAATTTGGCTGAACGCATACAACGAGCGGATAAGAAAAATTGTGGGTCCAGAACTGAACCTCCAGGGTCTCACAGATGTCTATTACTGGATGATGAACAAGACCATGCACATAGAACTGCCGTCTAAGATGAAACAACTCGCGAACTCCGCCACCCACCACACGTGTGAACTCAAACTACTTACTATGGCAATTATTGGAATGGTTACCATATTGGTGTAGTATATAAATTTGTGTTCAATTGTTACTATAATCGTAGATATTATCTAAATTTCAATATTCGATATAAGCAATCAAATAACAATAATCATATATGTATTACATAATAATAAAATTGTATCGTGTTTGTCTAGTTCAGCGGATAAAAAATGCCTATGACTTAAAATGCTTATACATGGCGAATCTAGTTCAGCACATATATGTTAAGTAGTAATTTGTAACAAACACTTAGGTTTTAGTAGACAAATACCAAAGAACGTTAGCTTAGGTATTGGTTTTTTTACTATTATTTCATATGCTACCGGCTGAACAAATATAATGTGTATTTAAAGTAGTTGTTTTTATATTTAATTGACACTGTTTTTTATTATTCATATTTACTTAATTTGAAGAATTATAATACATTATCACTTATAACTTAATAACTGTCATAATTACTTAATCTATTTGTTTTTGTTTATATTTTAAACTCAAATATTGCAATAGTAGTGTATTTAATAGATTACTTATAAAATTGTTAATGAAGAAAGTATAAAATTTGAGTATTATAATTAATTATTATGCAATAATTTTATACAGATCTTAATTCTTGAATATTATATCATATTAACTTATAATGCTTATAATAACTATGCCCCAAAAGGTGCCTTATAATTTAAATTGTAGAAGAGACTTAGTCATGGTAGAAAACTCACCAAAATATCATATTTGGTATGTAGTTATACATTAAATATATTTACTGTGTCAAACTGCAAATAACAGCTTGTAAGCTTTGAGCCAGGGTAGTGGGATAGAACAAAATACTTGCCATCTCAACATAAATTGCTTATTTACGAAGTAGATCATAGGTATACACTCGTACCCATCAACTTTTGAGATGAACTGTCACAAAAAGGCCTCTCCCCTAATGGTAGTTTTTTACCAATTGAATTAGTGCGCCTGGCATTCGTGCAAAAACGTATACACAAATTTCATAATGTAGAGTTTTTTTTATTCTTTATATTAGCTTTATTATTAGTCAATTAAAATTGTAATTATAAAAATGGAGCCTTGCACCGAGTGCCTTATTAAAGTAGAATGTATAAATTTTATGATAACTATTATAGCAATACCATGGTATGATATTATTATAAATTAGTGTAGTTAGTAGAAGCTTTTAAGAATTTAATGCTTCTGTAATAAAAAATATCTTGAATCACAGCCTCAGCCTAGAGAGTTCATATACACACGATAATGCCTAAACTTAATAGAAAATCCTAAACTCGTCCAAGTTAAATTTTGGGTTCCATAACTTGACCTGGAATCGAACCCAAAACACTCTGCGTGGCCAATTAGTATTATGACCAGTACGTGTTTTTAATTTTTATAAGGTTTGGATATATTCGGATACCTTAAAAACATCTGCGAAATTATTTAGTGAACTATGAGATTGTGTAATAACAAATCCTTTTTTCAGTCTGTAGACACAATATTAAAGTTTCTCATTTGTCATACGCATATGATATATATTTAAAGTATAAAATGATCATAATCGCGTACAAGGTGTACGCGATTATGATCATTTCAAAAATAAATGTTACTTAGTGGTTAAAATGTATTATTGTTAGATGGTATAAGTCAAGAACAATACGCAGTCGCAAGTAATATGTAGTCTAAAGCAATGTGTAGTCACGAGCAATATGTAGTCACGAGCAATATGTAATCAAAAGCAATATGTAGTTAGAGCAATATGTAGTGGTATGGGCTTAATACATTGTAGCTATTAAGCGTAATTTCATTAAAATCTAGACTATTGATTGATATTATTATTGTTAATGTAGTGCTTGTTTGTTAGTTGCCAGTTAAATAATGTTTACGTTTAAAATACCGACGTATTACAAATTATATTGTATATTATGAGTCATATATTGTCTTAGTATTGCTAACTACATATTTAAGCACTTGCAGACTGTATAGTTTGTAATTTTACACTGGGTTCACGCATTGCATGTTTTTATGCAGAAAACTTTATCAAATAAATTGTGCGTACTTTGTACATACGTCGTTTATGCTGGAAAGAAATCCCTAAATAAATTTACTAATAATTAACTGAAATTAAACCAATGTGAACCCAGCATTAGCAGCTTTAGAATTTATAGATAAGATATTAAACTGCCTTATAATGTTGTCGCATGTCACTATGTATTCGGAAGTGCAATAAATAAAATATTGATGTATTTCCAAGTTTTATTTACATTGGTCCGTATTAGTATTCACACGTAGGTACACATACATAAGATCATCTTATCAATCTAATTGTGTAAAGGTGATTTGTTTAAATCTAATACAGTACATTCCACTATATAAATAAAGAGAAAACTGGCAGGTAACATATGTAATGATGAATTGCGCAGATGATAAATATACTTTCATGTAATTAAAACTTTTCTTATCATTTATATAAATATCTTTTAATCTGCATGAAATATGTGATTATAAAAACATATTTTAAAAAACAAAGCCAGTTTATTTGAATTGCTATTTTCATATCAAATGTGCATTCATACTATCAGTAAAAGTAAATACTATTATACTAGTAGTAAATGTCAATGAGGACAATAAAAGTACCAGTAAACTTTATATTGAATTTAAAAAATCACCTTTACATTTATTTAAACAGTTCTTTGTTAAATGGCACAAACGATATATTATGTTCCCGTGACAAAAACCATTATAGACCAGTGCGCTTCTATTCCTACGAAAGCAACGCGTGCGATACACAACTAATGTTATAAAATATAAATAATATAAATATACCTTTGAAAAAATAATATCACTTCTGATCTCTGTACAATACTTATCATGGCAGCTCTACCACACGCTACAATCAAACAGAACGGAATTTAACGATAAAAAATAACAAATAACTTAAGGCTATTAAGCGAAGAATCGATTTTTGGACCAGAACAAAGATATCAATCCATATCAAGCAATATACTGAGTCTCAAATATTTTCGAAAATTTCCCAAAAAGTTTTACAAACTTTATATATTTTTAGATCAGCAATAAAAATATATGAAAGAAGGATTTTTCAAACTTTAATTTAAATCTATTTTTCTGGAAAGAATCGCCATCCTTACAAAAAACCAACATTTTTATTCCTTACAAAAGACATTTCATGTTATAAACTCATGTATGGCTCAGGTACAGCTTATAAACATTCCTTTGTAGGGCCCCTTACATTCTCCTTCGCCTTAAAATAATACTATAACAAATAATTTCATAATAAGTTAAATTGTGCTATGCAAAAATTATAAGTAATGTTATTAACTGGTTATATTCACCCCTAAGGGTCATGAAAAGATCACTTATAAGGTCAAATAAATCTAATTGCACTGATATGAGGCCATTTTTCAATATTCTAATAGGTATATTTACTGTAGACATTTACATATACATATATATTTCAATTAAAGCATATAAAATATATTTTTTCAGTAATACTTTCACTCATTCGGCAGTATTTCAGATCAATGCAATTATAAGATATACCAATCAATCAATTCGTCACACCAATGTTTTATCCGTACAATGCTCACCATTTAGAATAATGTTGTACAAAATATATTAGTCATCATAACAAAAAAGGCACATCTTACACATTTATGAATAAATATGACCATAAAATTACTCAGCAGTATAACAGAAAAAAATACAAATATTTTTTTTATACTTATGAAAAAAATAGAGCTTAGATATTGAATAACAAATCAATAACTGTTTATAACTTGAGTGCACCTTTTCTGAATGATGACAGACATGAATAAAATAAAATACTTGATGAAATATTCTACTTTAAGTTAAGCTTCAGTCTTCGGCTATGCCTCGTTATCACACGTATGAACATACATACAAACATTATGCTTTTATTAGTCATAAGACTCATGTTTTTCACAAAGGTTAATTAATGTTTCTTTTAAACAACTATCGTTAAACAGAATTTAGATATCAACAAAAAATATTATTTATAAACAAATTTTAAATAATTTCAATTATAATTTATAAACATAAGACAAATCAACAAAGTTTACTCTTAAATAAGAAAATATTGCATAGATATATTTAAATATGTATTGTTTGATATCTGTTTACTAATTACAAATATATTAAATTAATATGTAAATCCGAAATAATTTACCCAAAATAATTTTATCCAAAACAATCAACGACCTTAAAATTTTGAAGTAAGTTCAAAGAATTATGCAATAATTTAATTATTTTATAACATAGTTAAGCTCATAATAATACCTAAGAGAATCCCAAACACACACCACACTACGTATTAGAACACTGATTGGTTTAAAGCATGATGAGAGTGATAGAATATAATACAAAATATAGTTTGTAAACTTTGATCGCCCGGGAAATCAAAGTGGAATAGACCGTTACAAATAACTTATTACTGTGATCTATACTAATTATTATAAGCAACGCCGGCTTTAGAGTTGAGCTGACGCGGGCGTCCAGGGGTGCTAACCTCTGTTTAAAAAAACACAATATCTTCAGCTTGATAATACATATAATTAGAATAGATAAAAAGCGCCAAATGTTTGATTCGCCCGGGACGCCTTATGATTAATGTCGGCCCTGATGACGATCATTCTGACAAGTAGAATATGTAGATCAATTGTTCCTATGTTACTCTACGTTGAATTTCATTTATTCGTAGAAAACTCGAGAAATTCCTTAGTTAATCCAATAGCTGGTAAATTTATCATTACTACATATAATGTTACAAAATCATTGTTGGTCGTTAACTATAATATTCAATTCTCCTCACTCACCGACATAACGCTCGAATCTAAATTATTACAATGCAAGTAAATGCTTCTGAGAAGCGAAAGTGAAGTTGAATAAGCATCATTACGCAATATTTGCATACATTGTCACCTTCAACGGCTTCAACTCATAAATAGCTGTAATTTACACTAACATAAAATACAGTGTAAATACTTTATACCGAAGTTCTAACTTTAATGAGTACTTAGATATAAAGTGTTTACTCTGTAAGTAAATAATATGTATGTAATAACAGAATTGACATAGCAATAAATGCAACGGGAAGCTTTGGATGCTGAATACTCTATATGACTATATGTACACGTTGGGCGAATTCATCTCCTGAGGTCCACCATCTCCACCGGGGCTGAGTCGTCCAGGCGTACGTGTGTTACCGTCTGGAAGGTTTGAATTATGATCTACATTAAATTGCCTTTTATAAAAACGTTAGTCGTTATTAAAAATCCTCTACTCCAGGGGTTAGCTACCCTGCAACCCGCTACGTTACTCTTATGGCCGGGATATCTCCTAGTTGCCGGCAATATTTTTGTTGATGCGAGAAAGTAATACTTAATTGCTTTTACCAAATTATTCTACTTCACCCTTCTTTCTAATAAATTTTAATTAGTACTTCTTGACGATTCTTTTATGGCCCAAAAATATTACCGGCTAACGCGGCCCGATATTGGACCCTTGCCGCCCTTATTGACAAAAGCTTGCTGACAAATGTCCTAAATTATCATTAGAATGCGTCATTCCTTTTGCTTTTTATTGTCGGTTACATCTATCCACATTTATATGTATGGTATATTTGTTTCACTTACATAAAATAGTGGGGGATCATTAGGATGCGGATGGAAGCCGGTTTGCCGGCAGCTGGCGATATACTGGATGCCGTAGTCGGGAGTCAGAGCGAAGTAGCCCGTTCTGAAATTAAGTATTATTACATACATAGATATTAATTTTATTTAACTATGCACTCTTCGATTAAATATGTAGTGATATTGGTATTGATGTTGGTATTGTTGATATGCACTTATGAGGTTTATTATTAGTCGCAGAAGAATTAACCAGTTAGTATTAAAAGATAACCAAATGAATAAGGGCAGCACTATGATAGTTGTATGATGTATCGATTTATTATACAAATAGTATGTGACATTAGGTCATTAATTATTATTCATTTTCGTGTACATTCGAGGACATCTTATCGAAAGATTCTCTTATACTAGTACCATTGGTACAAGACCTTAACTGAACTAAAAGAGCCAGTGAGCAACATGTTTATTTATATAATGTTGGTTCTGTCCCTTCATAATTTTCATTATCAATACCAATAAATATTGTAATAATTTAATTAATTGTACATACAGTAACTTGACCGACTGGCAGTGGCCACTAACCGTCATACGATATCCTGACCACCGTTTTGTGGTTATGTAAACAAATAATAAAGATTAATATACTCACTCAGTGTCCTGTGTGTTGTCCATGGCACCCATGACACAGGGAATCCTAGTGTGGGGCTATGAGTGTGAAGCGGTATTTATTTATTTATATACTTACTCATTATATTTAGGCGCGCAAACGATAGCGATGGCTTCGGGCATCATCAGCTGGTACGAGCACTGCGTGTGCAGGTCCACTGACGACAGAAACGCTGTCTGGGTTGGATGGGTCTGCAAAGAGAAAAGATATTTAATAACTGCATTATAGAACTTTTACAAAAACGAAAACTATTACTTCATTTAGCACATATGAATAAATGTCAAGCAGCTAATATAATTAAAATATCAAGATGCAGAATAGACATTCAAAATTCATTTCGATTAGTGACAAAATAACAATCCTTAAGTCGTTTTACCCGATGGATTGTCAAGGAAGGGTTAATGTTTTTGGAAAAACTGCTCAGTTTTTTAAGCCACAAGCCTTATAGTGTATTTGTTTCCTTCACACATTTTGGGTGTGTGACTTGTTATTTCTTCATATTAAAGCGTGGATTAAACAATAATTTTGTAACGATGCGTTTCTATGTTAGTCAAATCGGAAGCTTTCCACTGAGACTACTTAATCCTTAATCAGAATGACGTCGTGCCAATTGATTTAAGATGAAGAGCGAGCGATAAAGGGAGAGAAGTATTGAGATGGTAACTTGAGGTTACCAAGGCTATAGAATACCAAGATGGACAATTGTAGTTGTAACATGCCAAATATGTGGTAAATTTAGGGTGGTAGACCTCTATGTAGCTCGCCCCCGGCGGCCCCACCGCCACACCTATTTCTGTCTTATAGCAGCAGTGTTGAGCACTGCTGTGTTCCGGTCTGAAAGATTTGGTGAGGGACATACTTATCAGAAGCGTTCTCACTCAGTCCTCAGGGTTAGCTATGTTTCTGTGGTCAAACTCAAGTAGGACCTTGATCTTATCTGGGATTAACTACAGGTGTCCATGGGCGGCAGTGGCCACTCACCATCAGGTGACGTCTCCTTTGTTACTTCAATCATATAAAAAAAACTTACTACCTAAAATATACGGGATACATTTGTCAATGTTGAAAAGCCAATTTCAACACCATTTTTGTCACAGCATACAATTTTCGGAATCGGAGAAATAAATGATAGCACCAAATTAATGATACTCTGCGTGAGGCACCCGTCTGATAAATGTTTAGAATTTGTTCCCTCTATTCACCCCTATGATAACAAATGTCTGTAATATGTAATATGAGATACCTACGAGGTATTATGACCTGTGCTGTGATAAATTTGAAGGATTTCTTCTGCAAGGAACTATTCTTACCGTGCATATATCTTAGTGTTTGTCAGGGGTGAAACGTCCTGATAGCCAACATATTTCAAAATCAAAATCTAAAATATGTTATTAAGAGTATATCTTTTAAAATTTTACGTCCATAGTAGTAAACCATCGCAATTTCGAAAGATGTTTCGTTTTAAAAAAGCCGCTTCTTCTCCATAACACCTCTTTAAAAAGTTTCTTAATACAGTTTTAACTTACGCTTAAACCACGTGGAGCTGAAGCCGATTCAGATAACACAGTTTTAAAGTTTTAAGTTTCTTATTTAAATCGCATAGAAATAGAATGGATATATCCTTTCTTTTGGGCGACCTCCAGGAGGATGAGTGGCTGGAGATGGCACAGGATAGACCAAAATGCAATCTGTAATTGTCGGAGGCCAAGAGTCGTTTTGGATCCTCGCGCCATCGCAGTAAGTAAATAAGTATACAATGGATACTAAAGTGCGCGAGATAAAAACAACAAATGAGACAGTAAATACTTAACATCTGCTGAATTGTTGGCTCGTCTGCTACCTCAATTCCATTGAAAAAAAGCACTATTTCCCCGTGGGGCTTATAAGTTTAAAGGTGAAAATCAAAAAGGCAAAAGGATGAAATTCCCGAAGTAATTTGCAGTAAATCCCTCTCACAAGTCACGTTTGCAGATGATTTGAGCCCCTGTTTGTTTGGTGAAGGACCCTCACTTGGTCTACGGATTAAATGGACGAGATTACATCTTTCGATTTAGAAAAGGTCCGACGAGGTGTGACGAAAGGTGTTTTCTTGAAGAATTGAATAGGGCTGCCAACGTGTTAGGTTCAACTGATTTTTTGTGTTGGGTTTGTTAGTAGTATGAACGTGATCTGTAGTTGTACTGATAAATAAAAAGTACCGAGGCTACTTAAAGCGTTGGTTTATTTTAAATTTAACTATCAAAGAGCAGGCAGTTTATAAGAGGTCACTGTCACACATGGATATCTATGGTCAATCACAAATGAGACGGAATTGTTACCGGAGGTTAGCAACATGTGCGTTTCTGAATTAGCATCTCGTAAATTATCTCTTCTTCAACACCCTTACGGGCCTTCAAATAAAAAGACATAAGCCCTTGAGATATAGTGAAGCAGTCACGCCATTGAAGTCTAAACATTTAATATTTTTAGAAATCACAACATACGTAAAATTTGATCAAATAAAATTCAAATTTATGTCTGATCGAATTTCTTCCACTAGCAAGTAAACGTGACTTGTTAAAGGAATTTACTGCAAATTACTTCGGTGGAAGTTTGATGCGGAACCTTTTAAGTTAAGCTGAACCGGACTTTTAGAGGCGATTCAAATAACTTGCCAGCCGTTCAATTTGTTCTGATATGTTGGGAAAAAGTTGTGTTAAACTGAAAACTTGGAAAAATTTGACTAATGATCAATAATTTTACTGGGAGATTCTTAGAAAATGGGGGACTTACATAATAGCTATATACGAGAGTAATTTGATTGAGTATTATCACATTTAACACAAATTAAAAAGCTACATTATTTTAAATTACGGATAGAAAACGAAAAGTTATTTGGGGATGATTACGATTTATTTTTATTTATACATGGTGACGTAATGGTATTTGTATATTGCTCTACTAAGTTTTGCGGGTTCGATACCTGGCTGGACAGATATTTCAACGAATTCAGATATCACGCTGAGATTTAAACAGTGTGTTGTCCTGGTGGCCTGTTCTTGTTTTCTTCTTTGTGTATATTTATGATACTTTCGATATAAAAGTTTTGATATTAAATCCTAGTTCAAAGCAATAAGTTTATAGACTATTTTTTGACATACACGCGCTAAAAACAGCGTTTAGGATCCAAAGTTTACATTGCGGCATCTATTATCATAGGTTGAATAGAGCGAACAAATTCTAAACATTTATCAGACGAGCTGTCGCGGCCAGATGATCATTAATTCAGCGCTATCATTTATCATTGTGATTCCGAAGTGGACAATGAAGCTGTGATAAAAATAAGTTAAATATGAGCTATTGTGCTTTATGATGGTCACTTGTCTGACATGCAGGTCTAGGCTCGAAGCCCGGCCAGGCAAAGGTAAGAGGTTTGGATGTGTGTTCTTAATTTTGTGTGTGGTGGGCATGTGTTGTATTGTTCTCAACATATACATTATTTACAGTATTGCTGGCCATTTAGGCATAGTCATATTTAAATATGTAAATATGGTTGGTCTTAGAAGAGTGCTTACTTAGTTTGACAGCGGTTGGTCCAAAAAAATGGATTCTAATCCCAGGCTTAGCTACAGTGTAGGAGATCGTGACGCCTTCTATTTTCTATATCAACCTGTCCTGAAAAGAACCTATCTCCCTGATATTAAACGGTTACTACCCATGGACACTAGTAAGCAATTAAATAAAACTGGATTGAACGCCGCAGATGTCAGAACGTCGCCAACAAACTTCATTAATTCTCTGTTCCCATTTATCTCCCAATTTGGAGTACACAATGAAAGGGAATAAAAAAGTGTCAAAAATAGGTTCTCGCTGACAGCTCGTTAAATATTCGTCATTGTATTCGCTCCAATTGAATTTTTAGTATTCCGTGTTAAATGGGGAAAACGCAGCATGAAACGCATTTGATTTTGAAATTGTCAACGTGAAAAATGGAGATGAAGGCGCTTTAGTTTAATTTTGAGAGTTTTATTTTATTGCAATACATGTGAACAAGTTCTTACTAATAATATAAATAATTGTCTCTCTCTTGAGTCTCTCTCTCGCTGTCTCAGTGCTGAGGATCGTGACTTCTTTGCTGTAACTATAGTAATTTTTCATCTGTTCTAGTCAGTGGCCTGGTGGATACCCTCGCTGTCTGGTATCTAAAGGTGTTGTGATACTTGATCTGACCATCGTTTAGGACTGCGTCCTTGGGGTCTCTTGCCTTCCACTTTACCTGTCACCACAAATTTTGTCGAGGTCTTCGCTATTTCTTCGGACTATGGACCGAAGTATGTGAGTATACGGTGCAGGAAAGTGAAAGATAATCGCTTGGAACGCTCTACCTAGATGTGGTTTTCTTATAATTAATTAAATTATTAATTCTGAGAGTTGTACCTACAATTTAATTTAATTTTATCTAATACCTAAAAGGTAAAGAACACCGTTATTAAGACTGACTCACACAAGACCGGCGATTTATTGATATTCATGTTTTTGCCTCTGGAATACTATATAGAGACAGATCGATTTTCCGCCTGTTATTGACAGCTTCACAGATCTGCGCGACCAAGTAAATGACTGTTATTAGTGACTTTTATACAAAAAGCGCGAAAATTTTCAAATGATATTTTGACATTCATTTTATTTAAATAATACGGATTTGCTTATAAGATTTTAGCAAATAATTTAAAATAGATATTTTTAAAATCTTGTTCTATAGGTACATTCTCAAAAAGTTCCAAAAGAGCGTTAAACAACAATGAACTGACTCCTATGGCATTATAAAAATAAAAATATTGTAACAGTCAGATGACCCGACCGTTTCTGCAGTTCACTACAAAGCATAATACAAAGTCGCTTTTTCTGTCCCTATATCCCTTTTTTTGATTGATTGAATGATTGATTTGATTTTGATGCGATTTAAAAAAAATAGAGTGATTGAAGAGGAAAGTTTACACCTATAATAACATAAGTTTATTCTGTAGTATACTTAGTATCAGCTTTGCACCCGTGCGAAGCCGGGGCCGGTAGCTAGTGCTATATATATATTCCAAAAATACTTTTATGTGTTTGACACAAAACGATCACTTTTCGTTTTATGTCAACCGATAACTAAAAGTTCGTTTGACATAAAACGATTACTAAGTCAGCCTAACTCTTGTCACTTGATAAGTAATCTCAGTCACTGATACCAGTCACAGGTCAGCGTCCACAGGTCAGACGTTAGATTAATCGTTAGATACACGACCTCATACTAGGCTTTGTCGCTTATATTTATATTGTTTACCAACATACTCGTACAATGGTATACTCAGTAATGGATATTTTGACGTCTCAAAAGCGGTGACAACTTAGGGTCTTAGGCGTTTGACATACAGTCTTTCACTTTGGAGATCCGCTGTTTGAATCCGGTGCAATTGATTGCTCAACTTTGACTGTTATGAAAAACATCGGAAGGAAACTTACTCCTGTGGTATATAAAATCGAAAAGTCCTCAAAATTAAATGAAGTTAACCCATCCGCACTTGGCCAGTGGTGGCTTATTCTCTAAATTCTTACTCTGATAGGAAACCCAATCCCCTTGCAATGGGATAAAATTGCGTTGGTAATGTTTTTTTTATATGATTGTAGTAGCAAACGAGCATGCAGTCCACCTAATCGTAAGTGACCACTGCCACGAAGATCAAGATCCTACCTGAGACTGATAAAGCTGACTACAGATTCATTGAGGACTGGGTTGGAAGCAGTGGCGGTGGTGCCGCCGCAGCCGAATAAAATAGAGTTGTACCACCTTAAAAATTGGTTTTCGACATACATTTTTTCGGTGAACGGAAATAAATCTTTCCAGGTTAGGTTGATGACATTTCCAGATATTATATTGTGATATTATATTCCAATAATATATTTTGAATTTGTATCAGACAAACGGATCACCAATTGCGGAGCTTACAATAAAACAATACATTTAATGTTGATCTATGAACCTCCTAAGCCTCATTAGCAAGATCCTTATCACAAAGCTAGCCCCATTATTCCCTGTTAACGGGATCAACTCCCTCCAGGCTTACGAGACAGGGTCTTAGGTCAGCAAGGTTACTAGATTAATTGTGGTCTACAAATTGAATGGTCTATATTATACTATGTAAACATCTGGCAAGGATTCATTGATATTATTTATGAAATGAAAACCAAAAGGTATTTGACAACTTATTACCAACATTAACGATAAATGTAATGAGTTGTAAACGCTTGGCATATCAGCCCAATGTTGGAGGCATTTGACAACTTGCGTGGCCGAGCGGTCAACATACCGATCTGTAATTTAGTGGGTCCCGGGTTCGATTCCCGACAGACAGATATCTGAAGGATAATTTTCGATTTCTAATCGGGGTGTACGATAGACGAATACCCACGTCTTTTGGAGAAAATTCTCCTCTGGAGCTATGAGGGTAGAAAGCGTTATACATAAAAAACTTCTAACTATTCCTATCGTCGTCTTGAACTTGACATTAAAAATATTAAGAAAGAAAGATGCATTTAATATCCGAAATGCTCCCATTCGAATTCATGAAAACTAGACTTCAAAAACTTATACAACGATAAATTATACCCGACTAACTGAGCTCTTCTAAAGGAGAAAGACCTATTACAGTCAGTCGGTTAAAATGAAACCAGTTAACTGAAATCTTATGGATTCAAATCACGAATTGATTTGAATTATACATCGTTCGAACAATTTGTAACTGAATAATGCATTTCGTGTTAACGACTTGCAGCTATTGGAATAACGAGAGGGAAAGACTGCAACCCATTAATGACGTTTTAACATCGATATCTACAATTTCGTCGATATTCTTTACGTTTTTCTTTAATTCTCTTACTATTATTTTTTATATTGTCTGAACCTGATGGTATTTGACGATTACTGTCCATCGCCTCTATGATCAACTCCAGATAAAATTAGTCTTACTTGAGGTCGGTCATAGGTGCGCTGCTAACCATTAGGAATTTAAAATACTCGAATAAGTTGGTTCCTATTTCCAAACCCTGCAATAGCGAACATAGCAACGCTTAGGCAGAAACAGATATGTTCTATTTTAAAGCTGCCATCGTAAAAGCCCAAAAAAGTATACCTAGATATACAATAATACATATATTCAACAAAGTAACTGAAGTTTAAAATATTATAATAAAGAATAAAGAGATGCTGCAATCCATCATGATTTTTATAATGGCCTAATATTTGTTGTCAAATTCACCTTTGTATGTCGTTGTCATCCGAACAGAATTAATGGATGAAGCGGATATCACATGCGATGAGGCGTAAAACACATCAACAAAATTATGTCTTAAAATGACAAACGTATTCCATTTTTAGAATATTAAATATATTTAGTCCAAAAAAGTAATACCTATTAAGATTTTGAATAAAAAGAAATACAAGTTTGGAAGAAAATTATTGGAGAGCACAGCTATGCTATGAAATCAAATATAATATTTAATTACAATTTAACTTTGCCTCAAGACAGTATTGCGCTTAAGGGTCAATTATTGCGCATAAGGATTGATATGATAAAATGAAACATAGTTCATCTTAGTCTCTAATTTTATTTAGGATCGATTACAAATATCATGAGTTACCCCTTTACCATCAGTTCAATTGCATTCTCATTAGTTCCTTCTATCTCATTAAAAAACAATCTCAGTAGATACTCTCAAGCTCCAAAATTTAACCTAGTAGTTTCAAGCAAAAATCTGATCCTTGATTGATTAGTATCAAGACCTTTTCAGACCATGTAGTATTAAAATAAAAATCCTTGCGCAAAACCTAGAACGCTTCATCAGAAAAACCTAAATGCTCCGTCATTCTCCTTTGTACGACAGAGTATCTGACCTATAAACCCGTTCGCACTTGTTTGAGTGACGTAACGTCATTAATTTTGCTGAAAACATGTTTGTGCTAACATGTAGACAGGCTTTGACGTCGGCTAATCTTAAAGGAATCCTACTTCGACATTTTTAGACGGGAATTAGGAGAAATAGCTAACTGAGAATGTCGAAGTGTTTTTCCCTCGTTGAGCGTCATGAAATAGAGATTATGTCAAATCAATCAATGTACTTATTCTTGTTTGAACATTAGATAAGTTACTGAGATTCGTTCATATCAAACTTGTCTCCGTGTGACAAATAAGTCAATTGACGTACCTACATTTGCAGACAGTTTCTTTAGTAGACCCTAATTTTCAGGAAGTCTAGCTTAGTGGCAGATGCTTTTAAGCGTACAAAGCTGTTTCCTGTCGGAAGTTGCCTCATGCCGCTTGATTATAATCGTGAAAAATATTAACGGTAGATTTTTACAGCCTTAGTTCTGATCATATGTAACAATTTACCTACTAATTCACCAAATTTCATTATGTAAAAGATGTGGCGAAAGCAGTTTCCTATCAATGCTCTTTATCACCCATTGAAGATATGAAGATATAATTATAAAGAAGTTTTACAAAGCGATATACCTATAAGTTAATAACATATTTATATACCTATACATAGTTTGGTAATTGACTAACTGATTTAAAAAAACTATTTCTTAAAAGTACATTGTCCTACAGAAAAGAATAGTAGGTACACGGACCAGATTCTAATTTCATATTAAATTCAGACGCAAACCCTTATTAAATTCTAAAACTAATTTTGTGTGCGTTTGATTAGGGAAACCTGAAACTACACGCTGACTAATAAAGTAATTGTTATATATCACTATACCCGACCAATTCTTCCTCACATTGAAATTCAACTTTTATTTGCCATAGAGATTATGGTTCGACCGTCTGAGAAACCACTGTCACACCTATTTCTAGCATGCACCAGCTCTTGTGTTTCGGTGAAAGGGTGTGGTTGCCGGCTCACTTCTCACTTCTTAGTCTTCAGAAGTAGCAACGCATCTGTCATGGAACTCATTGACTTCAAACAGGACCCGTGTTTTATATATGTATTTATAACATGGCAGTAGCAAACGAGCATGCAGTCCACCTGATCGTAAGTGCCCATTGCCATCCATGGACATTTCTAATCAACCCCAGAAAAGTGTCTTAGCTGAGGTTGGCCACAAATGCATTGCAATCCCTAAAAACTAAGATGGAACACCTCGGATAAGTACCTATATTTCCCTTACCACACCCTTCAAACCAGAAAACTGCAGCGCTTAACACTAAATTAACTTTACATAATATATACAAAATGGGCAGTACACACAGTACAGGTAACAGATTTAAAAAACCTATCAAACTCAATATGACCAACTTTCCTTAGAATAATAATGGATATTGAGATAAACATAAAGTAAATGTTTGCTCCACGTGCCCAAGCCACGTGTTCCCGGCGGGGAAGGCGGACCTGATAATAGAAATCAATTTGCGGTCTGATTATATCTACTGGAAAATCTTATAGCCTATATTGTTTCCTCGTGGCTAAGCTTTTTGTCGTTTTATATGAAATGCCAATAGACGTGAGATATTTATGTAGTATTAAAGACCCTTAGATGCCGATTACTTACGACCCTTAGGTCCTCGAGTGGCAACCACGTTTAGGCAAAAGGAGCACAAGTCGCCCCCCGACCAGGTGGACTGATGACCTGAAGAAGACACCGCTGGATTCAGACGGCACAGGACTGGTTTGAGTGGCTCTATTTAGGAGAGGCATAAGTCCAACTGTGGACCTAAAAGACTGATGGATGGACGTACCCTCAAATAATAAGAAAAGCCTTTTACAATCGCTATGCAAAAAGCGATAATGCTTTAAAATATAGTTTTGGAAACCCCTCTATTAAAATTACTGACATTAAAAACAGAAAATCCCTTAACAACATCAAGCCCGGCATTAAGTAACGAGCACTTTAAGGATATTTCTGTTACCCATTTTTCTTTTTCAGTTCCTTCGTATCCTATCAGACGATTTTAAAACATTTTCCGCGCAACATCTTATTGTGAATAATTGTGATTTTTCGCAAACAACCGCGATGTCGTCGGTGATTTATTTTGTACATGAAATGTTAAACAGGTGAATAAAAAATGGAGTGTCTCTCGAGCGAGCGGATCGAAGGCGACCTACTTCGAGCGAGCGGGACCGGGCCGGCTTTTATTAAAATCTATTGTTTGAAAATTCTATTCGCGGCCTTTTTCGATTTTGTAAAGACTAACGTCTCTTTAAATTGGTATCTGAAAATATAAAACTGAATGTAGGTGTATGGAATTATTGAGATTAATAAGCTTTTGATCATTTTAATGATTACCTAAAAGTAAGCATACGCGTTAAATAGGTGGGGTGTTTTCTATTCTTCTTCTTCAGCCTGTCGTCCACTGCTGGATGTAAGCCTTCTCACTATTTTTCCACCCAACCCGATCTCATGCTGTTCTCATCCACCCTCTTCCAGCCACACGTGTGATGTCATCTGTCCATCTAGACGGTTATCTTCCAACATTTCTGATTTCTATTAGAAGTTACTTATGCTATAATATGTTATTGTAATTCCCCTGTAGATAACTCTATATCATTTTAAATGCTATACCGTTTAATGTTCCGAAAATGTTTTTTATTTTTTAAGTCAAATATGGATTCGAAAGATAATAGATAATTCGAAAGATAATTTAACATGGAATACCTAACATAAACGGAGGTACATTTTATCTTGAATTGGATTGCTATTTCTTAGTCAAACATTGATCGACGGTGGAGTGCAGGAAAGTGGAATTAATATTTGGCTAGATTAAAATTCATATCCAACGTTCGACAGGAGTTCCTCTCAAATAGACACACGAAGAAGGCTAGAATATGTTCTTTCAATTTACTACCTAGTGCAATGGGTATGTCCGTTTATTTCTTTGTTTGTTTGTTTGTAACGCTTTCACGCCTTAACTGCTCAACGGATCGTTATGAAATTTTGCAAACACATAGTAAGGGGTCCAGAAAAGGAAATAGAGTACCTTTCATCCCGAAAAAACGTACTACTCCCGAATGATAGAAAAGTAACTATTATACCTACAACGTACTTTGATACCTACAGCCTCTTTGTGCGAATGTACACATTAGCGCGAGCGAAGCCGAAGCTAGTACGTAATAAATAATACTTAAAAACTTGGAATAGTAAAGTTTAAATCAGACCTGAAATTAAGATTAGCGAATATTAACAACAATAGTTAAGAAATTTACCGTTAACTGGGATACACATTTAAATATCTGCAACGCCTCCATTATTTCTAGATATGACATAAATAGTTTCTTATAATAGAACTCATTACTCGGACCACGTTGTGTTTTGATTTCAGCGAGCCATAGTCGAAAGCAATTGCATATCAATTGTAATATATTTGTAGCATAAATGATATTCAAGTCAAAATTCATTGAAGACATCACGAAGAATATTTTCGAAAATGTTAAGATCTTAGTAAAATGGAAGTTAATGTAGAAAATAAGGATGTAGATGAGAATAAGCAAGACAATAGAGAGCCAATTAGTGATTTGAAGGAATTTGAGGCTGTTGCCTTTATGATATTTAAAGGTTCTATGAACAGATTGGATCCTGGTGATGATTTTAACGTTGTTTTTAGTTTGGAAGATGTTTATAACATAGAAGAGAATCAAAGCAATAGAGTTAAATATTATATTGAATATCATTGAATAGTAAATGCATTTATTCTTATAGAAGACTTGTCTTATATCCCCTGAATGAACATAGTAGAATGCTACGAAAATCATCGTTCCGAAAAAGGAAAGAACGAAGTAAGATTTGGTTTTAGGTTGTATGAAGCTGTTTCTGATAGTATATTTTGCGTGGAAAAATATAGAGTCCATAATTGTAAGTGGGAAAAGAGTCGCTTGGATATCCTTGTCGATGTAGTTATTCTCAAGATAAGTCCTTTTACTATTTATAAACTTCATGGCTAAAGCAGTTAAAATTTTTCAACACTAATTTTTTTTCAATGTTTTTAATCCAGTTAACCTGATCTTATTATAAGTTCACGATTGTTACGTCAGTTTTACTGCTAGTATGCTGATGTTGTTGATACTAGAAAAAATATGTCGAAGTGCATTATAGCAATCATTGAAAAAGCGTTGCATTTAATGTTAATTGGATTTATAGATTTATATCTATACACCATAAACTGTTGATAAGTACTTATTTTAATTATTAAATGGCATACAATAATCTTTATGGTACTAGTTGATAAAATTTTAAATGCCACTTAGTATACTAATAAAACAAAAAAGAAAGAAAAAAAGAAAAATCTTGAGTATTATAAATTTTACTTTATTCTAAATATAGTTTATTTTGCAAAAATAACCTTACTTTACTTGGGAATCTATCACGCGTGTGACAGTACGAGCACTTGGCCAGACTGCACGCGCGGGTGCGGCGCGGGCGCGGTGCGGTGACTCAAATGTATGGAATCCACTCGCCGCTTCGGCGTGTCCACCACAGAAAAGGGAAAGATTATAGAAGGGGCATATGAGCCGATTAGTATGGAAAACGCCGTAGCCAAAACAACACTTCTATACAATGTAATACATGGTAATCTCAGATTAATAAAGTAAGTAGATCTATCATTACTAACAAAAAATTAAGCCATTTTTAAAATGTTGGGTTGGGTTATAAAAGTGATTATGTGAGTGTAAATAAATTAAAGGTACTGACAAGAAACTATGCTAGTTTTTTGTAAGTGTGTGCTTATAAATACATGAAAGCAGCGTAGTTTTTTGGCTTCTGTCAAATACAAGGCGGTGAGTGATTTTATTTATCTGAGATGGTAATACGTAAGATTTTCGTGTGGACTATTAACAATGTGACATTAACGTACAGGACGGTGTTGAAAAATGATTGAGTCGCGCAACCATGGCAACCGACATGACAATTTAAATTGGAACTTATTTCAAAATAACTGAGTACTTTCATATCGTCGACTATACTATTGAATATATTATCACACTGGCAGTCGTGTCGATCCGCCTACATGGCACTTCCTGCTATCACTC